>VCJN01002826.1:0-29625 GCA_006384855.1 Tetraselmis striata
CCAAATGTCATGCTTCCTCATGACAGTAGCCTCGAAAAGAGCAGCGTAAGATGGCGGACCTAATTGACCATGCAGAATAGTTAGTGTGAGGTACAGTAATGCCCTAATGCAATTAGTGTGAGGTACAGTAATGCCCTAATGCAATTAGAGGCAAGAAGGCAAAGGTTGTGAGGAAACAGTATCGAAATGTTACAGGATCATCAGCTGGTTCAGCTATTTAGCGGCAGCCAGCAGCACAGAGGCAGAGCAGCGGCATAGCAGATCAGCGGTCAGCCTTGGGCATTGCGGAAAATTAGCATCGGGGAATGTCAGTAGCAGCATCGGGTATTGTTACTAGTAGCAGCCTCGGTGATTAGGATTGATAATGATAAATGATATGCGTACATGTTACAGTACAAGTTACATGAGTGCGGCAGGTAATGATATAGGAAATGATAATAATATGAGATAAGTGGGTATGTGGGTATAGTGCAGGGTTAGGTGTAACCATAACATTCCTTCCCCTCGCGGAAGAAAATAGCTACGGTATTCTTAAAGGGAAGCGGGCCGGATATTTGGAATGCAAGTTGCGGTAGTAGTGTGTGTGGAATAAATCACGCAAGGACTGAGATTTGTCCGCATATAGGTGTAGCATATCAATACGACGAAGACTTTGATATGGTCCCAATGAGTCATGGGATCCGTCATAGCCTTGCCAACGCACTAGGAACACAAGTGCAGGGCCGCGGGAGTAGTCGAGGTTATCGTTGTTATATTCGATACGGTGGTTGAGGATTTGGTCTATAATAAAATCATCTGTTGGTAGAGCAGTTCGACCAGGGACAGTGTCGGGTGGAACATCATGGGAGTGACAGCGACGAAGGCGGGAAATGTGAAACACAGGGTGGCATTCCATTGTGGGGGGTAAACGTATGTGGTAAGCTTGAGGGGAAATTTTACGAACAATGGGATAAGGGCCAATAAAACGTTGACGGAATTTTTTAGTTGGTTGATTTCGTAATAGGAGGTGTTCAGTAGACAACCACACCTTATCACCCTCATAAAAATCCTCTGGTCGGGTACGGTTGTTTGCATAAGCTTTTTGGTATTCGTCAGCTAATTTTAGCTGTTCGGTTATAAGGGCATGAGTATTATGTATAGTATGTAAGAGGTCAAGGTGTGGGTGATCATTATTCGGGGGTTGGTGCAAGACACTGGCAGGGTTTAATGGATTTAGGCCATGCACGGCTTCAAAGGGAGTGTGATTTGTGGCGGAGTAGGTGGAGTTATTATATGAGAATTCAGCAAGAGATAGGGAATTCAACCAGTCATCATGATTTTTATGCACAAAAGCGCGAAGTATTTGTTCAACAGTGCGGTGGGTACGTTCAGTTTGGCCGTCAGTTTCAGGGTGGTACGAAGATGATATACTTAATTTTGTTTCGAGAGAGCGGAACAAGGATTGCCAAAATGCGGAGGTAAAACGGGGATCGCGGTCGGAAATGATAGTGCGGCACAGGCCGTGATGACGGTAGATGTTATTTAAAAACAGTTTGGTCAATCGAGGAGCGTCAATAGACATGTTGCAGGGAATAAAGTGGGCTTGTTTGGAAAAGGTGCAGACAAAGGTCGCAATAGCATCATAGCCATCTTGCAAAGGGGGACTTGTTATAAAATCCATTGAAATAATCTCCTAAGGTCGAGAGGCTTTTGGTAACGGAAATAACACACCGGGTGGTTTTTGGGTAGAAGCTTTAATGCGTTGATAGGTGGAGAAATGTTTGCAGTATTGTTTTATGTCTTTGTTCATACGTGGCCACCAGAACGTTTTTGAAATATTGAGTAGAGTGCGTCGGGCGTCCGGGTGTCCAACAGTATCATGATATTCGTGTATTATAGAGTGCATGAGTTTTTTATCGGCAGCAGGTATGCAGATTTTATCAGCCATCCAATAAAGGTTATCGGTAGAGTCAAAGTTGACACCGACAGGTATGCGGGGGCCTGAATAATTTGCATCAATGCTATAGCTGTGGCGAATGCGGTTAAGCAGTGAGGGGTCAACTTGCAGGTGACACATAGACGAGAGAAAATTATGCATATTCTCTAGTTCGGAGTCAAGTAATCTTTTTCCAGCGGCGAGGACATCATGTTTAAGATTAGGTCGGCGGGATAGGGCGTTAGCTTCATTTTGACTACCTTTGCGGTAAAGTATTGAGAGAATAGGTTTTTGAGTGCGGGTTGAGATGGCAAGGTAAGGTGAAATGTCAGAGAGCCACAGGGCGTGGCGGCGGCCGAGGGCATCTTGAGTTGGCAAATGACGTAAGGTGGCATGATTCGTAATTACTGTAATGCTAGCAGCACCTTCGACATAGCAGCGCCACTCTTTAAGCGCGCAGACAACACCCAACATTTCTTGGTCATATGTAGGATAATTTGTGTGAGCAAGTTGTAATATTTTGGCAAAGTAAGTGCACGGGCGTAATTTGTTGGAATCGTCTTTTTGTAAACGAACGGCGCCTAAAGCGTGTTTACTGGCATCCGTGGATATGACGAATTCCGCGTCAAGACCGGTCTTAGGACTCATTAGTACAGGGGCAGAATAGAGCGCGTGTTTCAGTGCATTAACCGCGGTAGGTGTGTTGACGTACACCCCACTCGAAATTTCTTCCTGCGAGTAATGTCGTAAAGGGGTGCAGCTAAGTGAGAGTATTTGTGTATGTATCGGCGGTAAAAATTGCAAAAGCCCATGAACTGCTGGACATGCTGAACAGACCGCGGCGGGGACCAGTTCTTAACGGCGGAGACTTTATTATCAGAGGGGCGTAGGCCAGTTTTGCTGACCATGTGCCTAAGTATTCGAGCTCGTTTTTTACCGAAAAGGCACTTAGGTAACCGTAGTCGTAACTATATCATTTTGCGCTAGTAGGCCGAGTGTGATGTCGAGATGGTTGAGGTGTTCGTCGAGAGAGTTGCTGAAAATTAAAACGTCGTCAAGGTAAACAAGGATAAAGGTGTTTTTGTGAGGCTGTAAAACATGGTTCATCCTGCGTTGGAAGGCAGAGGGGGCGTTTGTGAGGCCAAAGGGCATTACTAGAAACTCGAACTGACCGAACTGGCATTTAAACGAAGTTTTTTGTACGTCAGAGTCTTTGATGCGAAGTTGGTGGTATCCGAGAGCAAGGTCGAGAGCAGAAGAAACTGCATCACCACACAGCATAATTATTGAGTAGCATGTCCGCGTTGGGTACAGGAAACTCGATTCGTTTCATTGGTGTATTTGTTAAGCTGACGGTAGTCGATGCACATGCGGAGGCCGCCGTTTGCCTTTCGAGCGAACATGACAGGAGCGGTAAAGGGAGAGAAAGACTCACGGATAAAGCCCTTCTCTAAAAACATGTTAAGCTGTTTCTTTAATTAGTTCTAAACTAGTTTATGTGGTTTCTCTACCTGTACGAGATAGCCATGGCGCGGCGCCCGTGCGTAGCGCGTGTGTGCGCGCGCACGATTGCGGGGGCCGGTCAGAGCCACCACCTGCCTTCACGGCGGACCGACTGGTCACTCTCCTTTGCTGTGGCACGCTCCATCGAGCGCACCACAGGGTTTTTATGGTTTAGGGCTTTAGGGTTCGAAACCCTAAAACCCGTGGAGGAAGGGCTCAATAGCCAAGCGGACGGCTTTGAGCTCTTTCAGGGTAATGTGCGCATTGCGGTCATCGTCGTACCAAAAACCCCGAGCTTCATGGTGCTCGTTCAAAACGGCACCCCAGCCGTACGACGAACTGTCGACGTGTAGGTATCCGGTTTCGACGGGGCGGTTAATGGGACGGCCGTTGTGTTGGGTGGGCACACCCACCCACCATTGCAGATCGCGTTCGAGCTGGCGGGTAAGCTTGACGCGGCCGGATCAAGAGTCGCGCGTCTTGAGCACATCATGCAGCTCGCGAAGGTAGAAACGGCCAGGGGCAATGGCCAAGTAGAGAAACTGGCATTTGCCCGCGAGAGCGGCCAACTCGCGAGCTGGCAACCACCGACGATCGCGTTTTGCTCGTTGGATTAGGCGTTAGGCCGCGCGAGCAATGCTGGCGAGTTTCTCAGCGGGCGCACGAAGAGTAGGTGACCCCGATGTGTCAATTTCTAACCCCAGGTGCACGAGCTTCTGGGTGGGCTCCCACACGCCCTTGTTGGGGTTGCGCAGCAGACCAAAGCCCGAGAGGTGGCGTTCGATGTAGTCACGTTGCCAAATGGCCTCAGCCTGAGTCCGAGCTAGAAGCAGGAAATCGTCCATGTAGGGCAACACGCGCATGCCAAATCGTCGCCGGGGAATAGGTGTGCCGTCTGCTACAGCCGGGTTACGACGCAATGCCCTAGTGAGGACGTTGGTGAATTGGCAGAAGTAATAGGGGGACAGAGACCAGCCCATGGGAAGGCCAGCCATTCGGTACAGAGTGCCGCGGTAATCGACAGTGAAAAAATCCCTGTCCTCAGGGGCGATTCCAACCGCGTAAAACCCGTCCTGCATGTCCATCTGCAACATGTAGTCCCCAGGGCGCGCCAGGTTGCGTAAATGCGAAAGCGTTTCAAACGAAAGATCGCGCGTCTCGCAATAGCGGTTCAGGGGGCGAAGGTCAATGATGAGCCTCCATTTGTTTGTTCCAGGCTTAGGAACCAGGAACAACCTGGACATCCATTTTGCGCAGTAGCCTCGCTCCCAGGCCCCAACGGCCAGGAAGCGAGCCAATTCACCGTCCATAAACTCCAGTTGAGCAGGAGTAGCATCCCCCATTGACACCCCCTGATGAAAAGAAGGTGGGGCAAGCCCGTCCAAGAAAGGAACGCGTACACCTCGGACATACATCCTGTTGAGAACACTGCGATTTGCGCCAGCGGCTTGCCAGTTGCCGAGAATACGACGGACGCGATGTCTCTCCTTTGCTGTGGCACGCTCCATCGAGCGCACCACAGCAAAGTCGCGGCAATTTTGCCGCGCAGGGTGCCGGTCTTCCGCCATCGTACCATGTACGGTGAGCGACGCCTTTCGGGGCCCCCCTGGGAGAAACCCGTTAGGGTTTGTGTGGTTAATGTACGCGCGCCGCTTGCGACGTGCTAACAACTACCCGCGAACGAGCTGCTGATTACTCGCCCAACGCGAGGAGAGGACGAAGCTGCAGCGCTTCCCCATTCAGTGGAACAAGGTCCAAGACCTTCGACCAGTGTCGACCAACAGTAACCCATGGCTGCCCCTTCCCTTGTGGGCATGGCTCGATTCGTACTGGCCCCTACTCGGCGTAGGTGTCGCGATGCGCTCCGATTGGGGCGTATGCCGACGCACGCCCGCCGTCTAGTACAGATTCGAGTACAAAGTGACAGTACACTGCCAGTGGCCAAGCCAGCGCCCAGTGGCACATGGCTACTCCCACGCCGCGGCACTCCTACTGTGCCGCGCACCGTGGACCCTGACGCCGACGCGGAGAGGGCCAGCATAGCGACAGGGCGCTCTGCTCGCCCCCCTCGCGACATCCATCGCGCCAATTCCCGTACTCCCGACTCCCCCTTTATGAGACATCGCGTCCGTCGTAATCTCGGCAACTGGCAAGCCGCTGGCGCAAATCGCAGTGTTCTCAACAGGATGTATGTCCGAGGTGTACGCGTTCCTTTCTTGGACGGGCTTGCCCCACCTTCTTTTCATCAGGGGGTGTCAATGGGGGATGCTACTCCTGCTCAACTGGAGTTTATGGACGGTGAATTGGCTCGCTTCCTGGCCGTTGGGGCCTGGGAGCGAGGCTACTGCGCAAAATGGGTGTCCAGGTTGTTCCTGGTTCCTAAGCCTGGAACAAACAAATGGAGGCTCATCATTGACCTTCGCCCCCTGAACCGCTATTGCGAGACGCGCGATCTTTCGTTTGAAACGCTTTCGCATTTACGCAACCTGGCGCGCCCTGGGGACTACATGTTGCAGATGGACATGCAGGACGGGTTTTACGCGGTTGGAATCGCCCCTGAGGACAGGGATTTTTTCACTGTCGATTACCGCGGCACTCTGTACCGAATGGCTGGCCTTCCCATGGGCTGGTCTACGTCCCCCTATTACTTCTGCCAATTCACCAACGTCCTCACTAGGGCATTGCGTCGTAACCCGGCTGTAGCAGACGGCACACCTATTCCCCGGCGAAGATTTGGCATGCGCGTGTTGCCCTACATGGACGATTTCCTGCTTCTAGCTCGGACTCAGGCTGAGGCCATTTGGCAACGTGACTACATCGAACGCCACCTCTCGGGCTTTGGTCTGCTGCGCAACCCCAACAAGGGCGTGTGGGAGCCCACCCAGAAGCTCGTGCGCCTGGGGTTAGAAATTGACACATCGGGGTCACCTACTCTTCGTGCGCCCGCTGAGAAACTCGCCAGCATTGCTCGCGCGGCCTAACGCCTAATCCAACGAGCAAAACGCGATCGTCGGTGGTTGCCAGCTCGCGAGTTGGCCGCTCTCGCGGGCAAATGCCAGTTTCTCTACTTGGCCATTGCCCCTGCCCGTTTCTACCTTCGCGAGCTGCATGATGTGCTCAAGACGCGCGACTCTTGGTCCGGCCGCGTCAAGCTTACCCGCCAGCTCGAACGCGATCTGAATGGTGGGTGGGTGTGCCCACCCAACACAACGGCCGTCCCATTAACCGCCCCGTCGAAACCGGATACCTACACGTCGACAGTTCGTCGTACGGCTGGGGTGCCGTTTTGAACGAGCACCATGAAGCTCGGGGTTTTTGGTACGACGATGACCGCAATGCGCACATTACCCTGAAAGAGCTCAAAGCCGTCCGCTTGGCTATTGAGTCCTTCCTCCCCATGCTCCAAAACCGCCACATCCGCTTGCACGAGGATAACCAAGCAGTTGTCGGCGTCCTCACTAACCTCACCTCTCGCTCTTCACGCCTCATGGCTGAGCTACGCAAAACGTGGTACCTCATGGACACGCACGGCATCACCCTTTCCGTGCGCTACATCCGTTCTGCGGCGAATATCTGGGCTGACCGCCTTAGTCGCGAGGTTGATTGCGACGACTGGCAGTTAAACCCTCGTCGATTCGCCTCGCTCACTGCTAAATGGGGCGCCTGCACCATCGACCGCTTCGCGACTTCTGAAAACGCCCTCCTGCCCCGCTACAACGCCCGCTGGCGTGACCCGCGGTGCGAGGCCGTCGACGCCCTGCGCCTCTCCGACGCTGCATGGCGTTGCGAACGTAACTGGTGAAACCCTCCGTGGAACGTCATCGGCGATCTAGTCTCCAAACTTGAGTCCAGCGGTGACCCAGCCATCGTCATTGTTCCCTATTGGCCTGACAAAGCTTGGTACCAGCTCCTCTCGGAGATGTGCTCCGACATGCGCTCTTGGAAGCCGCGCCACGACCTCTTCATTCCTGGCCGTACCGGCGACAGCCTTCCTGTGGGCGCACCCCGCTGGCATGTCGCCTTCAACATTCCCGCCCGTGACCCCCGCCCGTGGCGTGCTGCGCCCGGCATTTTCTAGTCGGCAAACCAGACGATCCTTGTGAAATGTTCTAAACTAGTTTATGTGGTTTCTCTACCTGTACGAGATAGCCCTGGCGCGGCGCCCGTAGCGCGTGTGTGCGCGCGCACGATTGCGGGGGCCGGTCAGAGCCACCACATGCCTTCACGGCGGACCGACCGGTCACTCTCCTTTGCTGTGGCACGCTCCATCGAGCGCACCACAGCCCGCCCAACCCTCCCTGGCTGTGGGATGGTATGCCTGCAAATTCCTGAATATCACAACATGTAACCAGACCTGGCATTCTTCGGCAAACCAGACGATCCTTGTGAAACCTCTAATTCAGCGGGTGAAAGTCGGTAGACTTTTCCGGCTGGAACAGAGGCATTTTCGGTTAGCGGTATTTCAAGGTCGAGGCCAGGGCGTGATTGCGGTGGGGAGTCAAGGGGTTGGCAAATAGAGCGGTGCTTAAGCAGTATAGACTGTACGTTTTGAGTGTATTCTGTGGTTTGGTCAGTAGTCACTGCCGCGATGTTGGAGTCAATTTGGTCCGCGGTAGTTGTTTCAGTAGCGTCATATTCTTTTAGGATTGCGCAGAAGAATACAGCATTCGGATCTTTTCGCTTTATCTCACGATTCATAGCATTAGCGTGAACGATATCGACGTTAGATTCGCGGGACGGAGTAGGGCAGATTATTTCACTGCCATCGGAAAAGTTGATTTACCGGTTGGCCAATCAATATCGGGGTTGTGCGATTTTAGGAAGGACATGCCCAGTACACAGTCGAACGAGTTTTGTAATGTAGTAACGATAAATTCAACTATAGCCGTATAACAGTTTTTATTCAACTTGAGGGTGCATGATCGCGAGAGACAGGCGGCCATCAGCCATGACGATCCGTATTTTATTATTTTATTAGAGGTTGAGTGGGTAAATTGTTTAGGCGGACATACTGTTCATCAATAAAGCAAAGGGTAGCGCCGCTATCGAGCATCATAGTAGCGGGCGGTAAAGCAAGGTGTTCAGTTAGGGTCGGTTTGAGTAATAGCAGATTGTTGTCGTTCATAGACGTTATAAAGGCTTTTTCCGTTTCAAAGCGGGGTTGGTGCGACTTGACCCGGGCACGCGGGATGTATGTCTTACCTTGAGATTCGTAGCTGAGGGCTTTGTAGTCCTCAGTGGCCATGACAGAATTAATGGCAGCAACCTCACGTTCCTCGACAGTGCTATCTGCGAGATATACGTCAACTATCCATTGTGTGGGTGGCATCGGCAAGTCCTCAGTGGCAGATGTGGCAGTGTGGAACAAGTAGGTACCCGCAGGGTAGGAATAGACTCGTTAGTACTTTTTTAGTATAGGGGTCCAAGATTTCCCTAAGTCAGAAGACCAGCGGGGCAAATTGATTATAGCACGGGTGTCATAAGGTGATTCCTGGCGTTGAGTCTTAAAATGTTCGAGAATTGGCAATACTGATCCGTCGTACGGTGGATTTATTAGTACAGTATGACCAATTGCTGAAGTGGAGGTAAAGGGTTTATCCTTAGAGCAGTACTCATGGCAAACATCGTCAAACGCAGAGGCACAATAAGCGTCCAGAGTTAAGGGGCCATATTCAGAGTTTAGTCGAGACATTTCAGTGTTATCAAAACGAGTAGAGTCAGGTGGGCAGGCAGTTGGTCGGTCAATATTCTTTTTAGCCTTCCGTTGTTTAGCGTACTGGTGTTGACGGAACCGGCGAATAGCAGAACGTTTCTGAGTGCGAGACATGCCCTCGGTTGGATTAACTGCAGGGATGGCAAAGTCAGCGGCAGACAGGGACCTACGAACCCGCTCGCTGGTGAGCGTCACTGGTTCGTACGACTCGGTGGGCGATACCGAGGAGGCCTCAGCGTGCGTATCAGCCACTAGGGCGGCGGTAGCTGGGCTATTCTCGTCCGGATGCAGTGCCATTGGAGATCGGGCCTCAGAGGTCGGGGGATAGCAAGGCGGAGCTGGGACAAATTCGATTGAATTACAATTCGAACGTCTGACAGCATACTCCGCCCCAACCCGTCATTGGTCATTCAGGTTTATGGCCTTAAGACCCTTAGAGGTCTTTGTGGCAGCCACTTTAGCTTGCCAAGCCTTTTTGTCAGCGAGGCTAGTCTCAGGGCAGACCATAATAGAATGGCCTACTTTACCAAAGCCATAGCAGATTCCAGTATAACGGCCATATCCGGCCAAGCCGGGAATCGGCCTAGTGCCTGAGCCAGAGGCATGAGAGGGGTTAGGCGGAGAATTAGAGGGCGGTCATGGCAGAACGGCAGAAGGAAAACGGCCAGCACCGGGGCGAATGTATTTATTCGGTGGGTTAGAGCCAGGATTACCGTTGGCATGGCGCTTGGCAACATCAGCCATAGCGGCGAACTCAGCGTCGACAGCCTCGAGGTGGCGACGAAGGGTGTCCATGGTTGTCAGCTCCTCGCGGGCGACCATCGCTGCTGCCTCCACGCGGGCGTTGGTCTGCTCCGGGAGCTGAGACAAGATGAGTCCAGCCATAGCAGATTCGTTGGAACGGTCCGCCTCGGGGAGCAGCTGGAAGGATCGGACGACCTTGGACGCAAGATCGACCGAGTTGCGCGCCATAGACGGGTTGCTGGGGGCGATCTTTAGGTTCTTGACATGCTTGTGGACGAGGGAGTGAAAGGTCGCGGAGCCGTGCAGTTTCTTGATAAGCGTGTTCCTGAAGTCGGAAAAGTCGGAGAAGTAGGTAGAAAGGGTGATGCCGGTGGTCACTTCACGGTCGACAGGGGTCATGGAGTCGATGAGGGCACGGTAGAGGACACCGGTCTCGTTGTCGGAGTCGAACTGGCGGAGCAGCCATTGCTCCAGAGCAGGGGTCCAGTAGAGGGCGTGGACAGTTTCGTCGATGGCAGAAAGGAAGCGGTTGAGAGCAGACAGGTCACGACGGTCAGAGATGTCGTTGGCAGGGGCGCGAATAGCGAACTTGGAGAGCTCAGCTTGGACAGCACGAGATACCGGGTCGATATCCATAGGTTGAGTCATGGTAGAAGGTTGAGCAGGAAGAGCGGTGGCTTGGCTGCGGGTTGACACGGGCATAAGCTGGGAAGCGCGCCGGGGGGGGGGGGGGGGGGGGGCGCGACCATGACTCGCGAAACCAATGTGAGGTACATTAATGCCCTAATGCAATTAGAGGCAAGAAGGCAAAGGTTGTGAGGAAACAGTATCGAAATGTTACTGGATCATCAGCCGGTTCAGCTATTTAGAGGCAGCTAGCAGCACAGAGGCAGAGCAGCGGCAGAGCAGTTCAGCGGTCAGCCTTGGGCATTGCGGAAAATTAGCATCGGGAATTGTTAGTAGCAGCATCGGGAACTGTTAGTAGTAGCCTCGGTGATTGGGATTGATAATGATAAATGATATGCGTGCATGTTTCAGTACAAGTTACATGAGTGCGGCAGGTAATGATATGATATAGGAAATGATAATAATATGAGATAAGTGGGTATGTGGGTATAGTGCAGGGTTAGGTGTAACCCTAACAGTTAGAGAATGCCAAATGTTAGGATATAAAAATGTATACTTTTTGTCTTGTCAGCGATTTCACATATCCTATTCAATATGGCCCGATGTCCCCATCCACAGCATTGACGCATGCTTCCATCCACAGCACGGACACATGCTTCTATCCACATGATGGACGCATGTGTCCATCCACAGCATGGACGCATGCTTCCATCCACAGCATGGACACATGCTTCCATCAACGTCATGGACGCATGCTTCCATCTACAGCATGGACGCATGCTTCCATCCACAGCATGGACACAAGCCCAATTGTTCTACATGTATGACACAGCGACTTATAAGATTGTTTACTACAAATCTTAAGTGTAAATCCTTATCAATAATAACTCAAACATAAATAATTAATTATATAGATTGAAATATTATGTGCTCATTTATTTCAAGATAAAAATATTTAAGAAGTTATATATATTTTTGACTGTCTGCCTGAAATATATATATAATATATATACTTGGGGAAGGGCACTCACGTTTTCTGGATTCCGCTTCAGAGCGAATCCGCAACTCTTCCAAAGGTCCGTAGGTGAACCTCGAGTACTTCTCCTTCATAACCGGATCCGTGACCTGGTCGTCCTTGCTCTCGCTACTCTAGCGCTTGTAAGAGAACTCTTCTTCGTCACCCTCACCTTCGGCTTGCTTGTCGTCTATCTCGCGGAGCATCTCGTATTCTTTGCGAAGAAGGCGGAAGTTGTCAAGCTGAGTGTTGATTGTGGTGTTGGCGTTGGTGACATTCTGACGATTGCCGATGTATCTCGCAACCTGTTCATTCAATGCGCAAAGAACGAGGCACTCCCACTTGGATAGTTCCTGCTTGATGGCTTCGACCTCGATTCGGGAAATCACGAGCTTTGAAGCCGCCCTTCAGTGATTACCGACAATGACATAGAAGTTGAATTCCTGATTCATCCTTCCTATCCACTCATGTTATGTGTAAATGAAAACTTTGTTAGCAATAATTAAGTGAGATGGAAAAACGTTGGGAAACTTTGGAGCAATCTTGATCGAGAGTTCCGGGTTTGACCAACCAACAATAGCCAGGGTAATCGTACCTTGGGCCCGAAATCATCTGTTTCCAAAATATTGCCAACCTCCCTTCGCCTCAAGGTCGTAGAACTAGTCTTGCTGGTCACCGGAACAATGAACTTGCCTTGGGTGTGATCCTTGCCGTTGGCATGTGCACATTGTCGTTTCTTAGATTGAAGGTTCAATAACCGGTTTGCCATAATTATAGTTCCAGCTTCAACATTAATTTGCATTACGGCATGAGTGTGGCTTATTTACCTCGAACTCGGAAGCCAGGTCGTGGACACGAGGCATGTGAAGCGTACGCGCGGCGAGATCGTCTGTTTAAGGCGATATGACTTCGATTGGTAGCTCGAAAGTGCCAGCCGACCCAGAGCAACCCGGCACCTGAGTGGAGAACAAGAATGAGTTATATGGAAATTAAGTTAGCAGCACACATAACGTCAATGACTCAGATAGATGAAAATGTCATGAGCGATGAACGGGCCCATTACGCTCTGAGGCGTTCAATGTCACGAGGCTTAAAATCTTGACCCCGGAACTTGGACCGACAAGATGTTGCGATCCATGCGTTGCAAACAAGCCAAGGTAACCATTCAGGAAGATGTTGAAAATGTTTGTCTTGGAGTTCTTCCTCATGAAAGCGACTTTTTTCTTCGCGTGTAGGTTCACAGCTGTTGAAGTCAAGACTTCCTGAATGGTGTCTCTTGCGTACCCGGGGTTCAAAATCCTCGCAAAGATGTAGCCCCAAATACTCGATAAAGGCGAAGCAGGGGTTGGGTTCATGGATTATGGAACCAGGCCAGAGATGAGGACATACTGAGTTGCATCACCGTTGCCCTTCTTGAATCGGAACAACAGACTGTCTGTCCAGCTGATCTCGACTGACGCAACATCACCAAGCTTGATGCCATCCCCCATTATTGGGGGAATAACGAGGATATGGCGGTCCCGTTGCAGTCGGACCAACAAAGCTGCCGGCTTTGCCACATCTCTCCTCCTTGTCTGCAAAGAGAGTCACTATTAGTAAAATAAATATTAATAGCAAGACTAATATGCATAACATAATTATATCATAATAATAGATGTGTGTCCGGCATGGACGCTGGTAACCATCCACATCATGATGCATGGACGCATGCTTCCATCCACAACATGGACGCATGAGTCCATCCACGGGATCGCAAACTTCCATTCAAGTCACTACTTTCACATGTATAATACAAAGAAACATATCTACGTCCATACTTACATATAGCGGCAATAAATGTGGTTGTATAGTTGCACATTTATACATATGAAACACATGTATATATGCGCAATATGTGTGAACTGTATTGGACCCATAAATCTAGATCCGATGATTAACGGGCATGGGAAAGCGGTGGTAAGTTACCTTCATACAAGAACACTTGAATAGTGCCGTTTTCAATGTACTTCAAGCACCAATCGTAGTTTGGCTGTGCAGGAGTCCAGTCTAGAGGGCGTATGTATTTCACCACTGCGGGAGCTGTTGACATCATGCAAACAATGTAAAAAAGGCTTAGTAGATGAAGGAACTCGCAATAAAATAGAACGTAAATATGACTTAATTTGCAGGAAAGTGGCTTGCGTGGTTACCTGAGCTCTTGTTGTGTGATTGTACCCTGCTTGGATGCAACAGTTTTTCAACCTATTTTGCATTGAGTCACGCGGTGCATTGTGAGTAGGTCTTAATTAGGGTTTGGGGTCAGTAGTGGGATTGATAGCTAACATGAAGGCCGGTTGGTTCATTTGTGCCAAGTCGGGAAAACAATTCCGTCCAAGCAAGGACAAATCAAAATAGATAGTGAAGGAAACGTGATGGTCACAAATACTTCGTGCCGTCGGGGGCTGAAACTTCGTCTAAGCTAGGACAAAACCTATAAGCGGCTATTTTTGGGGAACAGTGTACTAATCGGCCACATAACCCCCTCGGCTCTCTGCCGCATTGAGTCTCCTTCTCTCCGTCGCTTGACGCTCTTTCCGCTCTTTCACGGTCATTCGCGGAGATAGACCCGGCCGCTTCTCGAAGTTACTTGGACGCAGTCTCTGAGCCTCGTCTCATGGCTTCCCTTTGAACCATGACTTCATTTTCGGTTTCGTCCGAAAGATTGCGTCTTCTTGTTGTCAATGAGGAACGTCTTCAAGTTCATGTGTGTGAACGAGTGGGATGGATGCAGTATATATCGTCTCACCACACACCGAAGTCATGCAGTAGGGACATGAACGCGTGGCAAACCGACGAGGCGATAGTTTGACCAGCGACGTTGTCGTCAAGACATGGCAGCGGGTTGAGTTATGGGGACAATAGAATAATTTACTTGTATGATCCCGCGTGATGTATGATGTATTCGCCCATGCACCGTAAGAGTTTTATCTCGGAAACTTCGCTAATTGCAACACACACGATCGGACGTCGCCGGCATCTAGCGACCTATGTTCCGTCTGGGAATTTCTTTTGCCAAACGCGCCCCCTAACGGTCCTCTAGCTACCGGGCATCTTGTCTTGGACGGCCACATGAATATTTGAATATTTGAAGGCCCGTCCTCCCGTTGTCCCTCGTCCGAGGGCCGTTTGTGCACTTCAGTTATTACTCCCTTAAAATGGACGATGACTAAGAAGTGATGGACCATATTATTAAGCATTGCGCTTGATGCTCATCCTATATCGTCGATCGTCCTCGCGGTAATATATATGCCACGAGTAGTGGCTAGTCGGTACGGGTGGTAGTAGTTGAACTACGAGTATCCGTAGCGGGCACCGATTTAACTATCATTATATATTATGGACCTAGCATGGGTCGTTACCGCAGTTGTAGGGCTACATGACAAAACAATTTCGTCCCGTTGATGACAAAGTAATTCGTCCCACTAATGACATGACGATTGTGTCCCGCTGGTGACAGAATAATTTCGTGCCACTGATGACATAACTATTTCGTCCCGCTGATGACATAACAATTTCGTCCCACTGATGACAGAACAATTTCGTGCCACTGATGACATAAGAATTTCGTCCCGCTGATGACAGAACGATTTCATCCCACTGATGACAGACCTATTTCCCTTCCAAGACCTTAAGTAATGCGGCTTAATTATGTTTTGTTCGTAACTATTGCGCTTGACCGAAATAGCAAACCACTCCTGGCGGCCGATGTGTATAGGGGACCCCCCCCCCACCCACCCACCCACCTTCCGTCCACCACCAAGCATCTTCACTGGTCCCGCCGCGGCGGCCTCGACGAGACATGTAACACTACCTAGCATGACCATGATACCGCTCGTCTCGTTCGGGCTTGTATTCCTACCGACTCGTCTGCCTACCCAGCTCGAACGGGCGTAGATTATACCGCTTCTCGAGGGAACCCTAACCGAACTCGCTAGATCTGGCCGCATCACGCGTCGAGCAGGCAGGCAGCTATTGTACGCGCGCGCAACTCACCTAGGGTGGCGTCGTCCTTGTCTTCCTTCCTCTAGAAGGCTCGTTCTTGGGCTGCGCCATCCTGGCGGTAGCTGGGTCTGCCGCGACAGATGAGCGGGGTGCTGGGTCGGTAGCGGTGAGGGTGAGGTGGAAATGACCTGGTTTCCGTCTGCCGCCGCTCCGACCCCCGCTTGACCAACCGCGCGCGCGCTCACTATAGTGCACCCCGTCGTCGTGGTCATCAGGTGCATATTTTTGCACCGCGTCGAATGTAACGAGCAAACTACTGCGACTATAAATTACGATTATTGGTTCTCCAGTATGGGATGATATATTATCTACTCGAGAGTCATACCGGTACGAGAGTACAGTAGCGTGGCAATAATATTCCCGCATGGGATGATATATTCCTTAGATTGGATTTCGGTATGTAGTATGAAGTAACTTGACATTTGAATCGGCGATGCGTCGATTTTCCAGAAAAAATTAAAAGAACGGGTTCTATATCACTGGCCTATAGTTCCATGAATTGCATTGCCATCGCTTTGAAGTACCAGCAGCGAGCGTTTGCATTGCCAGCGCTTTGAAGTACCAGAGTTTTTTTCCATTACCAACAGCGAGTGGCGAGTACCACTACCACTACCTCCCAACCGTGAGATCGTAATCGGACGGCTGTGTAATTAA
Source organism: Tetraselmis striata (assembly GCA_006384855.1). Lineage (NCBI taxonomy): Eukaryota > Viridiplantae > Chlorophyta > Chlorodendrophyceae > Chlorodendrales > Chlorodendraceae > Tetraselmis > Tetraselmis striata. Next base: position 16,213 of record VCJN01002826.1, read on the forward strand.
GGACCGTGGGTGGGCGGGCGGGCGGAAGGGCGGGTGGATTATAGTACTTAGTAGTACATGCCAGTAGATAAGCGCTTTAGTTATGCACCGATAGGCCCGATCCGCTGCACTATACGGGTACCCGTACGGCAATAAAGCTCGCCGCCGAAAAATCGACGCTTCGCTGGATAATTTATCAAAAATAATCTTCTTTACGGGATCCCGTATTCTTGCTTTATACTGATCATGTATTGGATCCAGCAGCTCGGTCAATCATTTTGACCCATGGTTTGATATTATTATGCAGCACCCCGGTCAACGACCCGTCCGAGAACGGTCATCCGCCGCCTCTTTTCCTCACCACAGATCACAGTCCTCCACCGCCCCCACTCGCCCAACGGTGCAGCATGGCGATGATCAAAAGCACGGCCTCTTCTCCATGATTATGATCGGGCTTGTCAGACACCACCGTTATAGTATCGCCGCCGTTCGTGCCGCAGCGAGTACTCATGTGATTGCGACGCGCGTGCCGGTGATCGTGAGGAGGTTGAGAAAGGAAAGTACACATGGGGCAAGAACTCCGGTGAGGTCGCCGACAACGAGACTGGCAAGGGCTCGTCTGCCATGATGAGCAAGCGCACTTCTCGGGACAATATCCGCCTCCCGCTCGCCAAGGAGACAAGGACGACGCCACCCCAGGTGAGTTGCGCGCGCGTTCAATAGCTGACTGCTTGCTCGACGTGTGATGCGGCCAGATCTAGCGAGTTCGGTTGGGGTTCCCTCGAGAAGCGGTATAATCTAGGCCCGTTCGAGATGGATATGCAAACGAGTCGGCAGGAATACAAAGCCCAACAAGACGAGCGGTATCATGGTCATGCTAGGTAGTATTACATGTCTCGTCGAGGCCGCCGCGGCGGGACCCCGAGGATGCTTGGTGGTGGACGGGGAAGGGGGGGGGGAAGGTGGAGCTTTTACCCGTACTCCCCCATACACATCAGCCGTCAGGAGTGGTTTAATATTATGGTCAAGCGCAGGAGTTAAGGACACATCATAATTAAACCGCAGTTCTTAAGGTCTTGCAACGGAAATATGTGTGTCATCAGTGGGACAAAAATCGGTATGTCATCAGCGGGACAAAATCGGTATGTCATCAGCGGGACAAAATCGGTATGTCATCAGCGGGACGAAATCGTTCTCTCATCAGCGGGACGAAATCGTTCTGTCATCAGCGGGACGAATACGGTCTGTCACCAGCGGGACGAAAACAGTTTGTCATCAGCGGGACGAAAACGGTCTGTCATCAGTGGGACAAAATACTTCTGTCATCAGCGGGACAAAAACGGCATGTCATCAGTTGAACGAACGAACTACTTCCGTCATCAGCGGGACGAAAACGGTATGTCATCAGCGGGACGAAAACGGTCTGTCATCATTGGGACGAAATACTTCTGTCATCAGCGGACAAAAACGGTATGTCATCAATGGGACGAAATCGGTGTTTCGACGAGTATTCAGTATCCGCCCCGACAGCACCATGTACTAGTAGGTACGGCATGAGGTAGCGAGTAGTCCCACAATAACAAAAGCGACAGTATGATAATAATTAGTTGCTATATCATAACCCGAGCCGCCCGACCATATTCTCTTGCTGGTGCCGGTATCATTACGAGGGGTACCAGTACCCGCCAAAAATTACTAAATGCTTGGGCACTGTCCCATTATTCCCTTAGGGCTTTGCTACCTGCTCGGACAGGCCATGCCTAAGGTCGATCTAGGGGGAATGAATGTTCCTTATGATGTCCTTAACCCTCCTTCACATGGACAGGTGCACTGGTGGTGGCTGAGTGGGTGTATTATGGGCGGGCGATGAGGTGGGTCAAGTGAGACAGTAAATGACTTAATTACAAGCTCGACCGGACCGGCAAAACCGCTCCAGCCGAAATACCTACAATGGCCGGATCACGCCCACCGACTGGCCAACCTCTATGTGTCCTGGCCCTTTAACATAGGGTCGCCTGAGTCGCCTATGTACTCGAAACTTAACTTTGGCTCGGCCACAGGGGGCGGTGGTGGTGCTTGTGTCGGGGAAGGTGGCGCGGTCCGCGCCGGATGCGGTCCAGCCACCGACGGCCCGCCCACGGACGAGAGCACTGACTGTATGGCCGCGTAGCCGGCTAAAGCTTGCTTGACCTTCGGCAGGGTGAAGACCTTTGCAAGGAGTGCTTCCTTCAGGCCTTTTGGGGGCGGTGCTTGGAGGTTGGAGGCTTGGATGAGGTCGCGCAGCCCGGCGGCCTTCAGCTTAATTATGAAGTCATGGCCACTTGGCCATATCTGCTTCAGCAGCTCCACCGCGTATGACTCTGTTGTGGTCTCCCGCCTCTTGCTCGCAGCTGCTTGCTTGTTTGCGAAAGCTAAATCAGCGTTCCACTTCCTCTCATCAACTCTGGCACGGGCGTTGGCGGTGGATGAATCACCAGTTGCACTCCCAACTTGGTTCCACATATCCTTCGTTGATACGCGGCCTCTCTGACTGGTTGCGTCAGCTTGCTCGTCCCTTGATGCAGCTTCCAGGTAACCACTCATCACCTTGACCCACTCTCTGAGCTTCAGGTTGTGTGCCAGCAGAGACTGCAGGGAGGCGCTTTCTGTCCCAGCTGGTGTTTGCGGTTGGTCGCTCGCAGCAAGTGCGTGCTCAGCGCCAACATCGAAGTCAGCGTGCAGAGTGCGTGATAGGGGCACGATGTCAGTCTTGGCAGCCTCCACCACATCCTTGACATCAGGAGGCAGCTTCATGGGATTGACATTACGGGGTGTTGATAAAGGTTGCTGCTGCTCCGTAGACAATCCAAGAGCACGCGTGGAACTTGGGACGCGCGCGAGGACGAGTTGCCGCTGGAGGTGCGTGTTGTCCACGATGTTCCTTGCTTGCCTTTGAACTTCCAGACATGATACTTGGTGAATGCCACGCATCCCTCTAGGTCCCATCCCTTCATGTTGTGTTCTTCACCGAAGGCATTCTTCCAGCAGGGAAAGAATAGAGGCACCATGCGCTGAAAGACCCGCGTCAGCATCTTGCGGCCAGCCTCCCGCCTGCCACGGTTCAGCTTAGTGAACTTGGCTAGCTTGGCTGGCCTCCAAAAACTCTGTGTAAAAAATAAATTTGCAACGCACTGCCTCAGCCCCATTGCATGCAAACACATTGGCAGCATGCAATAACATTGCACATTATAGCATAATAGCATCACTGTGAGAATGAGATGTGACATACGGGTGACGAAGCACTACTACTAGCGACTATTATTCATCCGTGAAGGCTGCTGGTGGTGGCGGCATGTCCATCCAGTTAAGTACGAGTACATCCGGCGGTATTGCCGGCGGGCGATAAACCCTTTTTGTAATCATTGTGGTAGTCGTTCTAGCGCGGTGACGCGTTACATGGCACAGACGTATAAGGTACGAGGTTGTCCGTGCAGTACCGGGTAGTACGCGATATATTTATTAAGCCGGTACCGGGTATCTAGTACGTACCCGGGCGCAATGACGAATCGTCCTGTGGATAACTGCGACTATTAGTACATGGGAGCGCGAATCGCAGCCGTACTATTCGGCAAGAGTGGGGAATTTTGTGTGCATTATAGCTAGTACTGCTGAACGGGCATGCCCGCCGTCCGATCAAAGGTCATCAGACGGGCGGTTTGGCTGCCATGTTTTGCCAAAGAGTGCTCACGTTACATAAATATTCGCGAGGGGGAGGGGGGGCAGGCAGTGGTTTGCCGAAGAGTGTTTGAATTACAAATTTCGCGACAGTTGCCGTCGGGGCATGTGGCGGGGGGGGCGGGGGGGGGGGGGGGGGCGCTGCCCGCCGCTCCCGCCGGGGGAGTGAGGGTAGGGGTATAAGGGGGCGGGGGCTACTGCTTGTTCTTGTTCTTGCGTGCCCGGGGGACCCTCCGCTTCGACGATCTCGCTGCCTCCGCCTCCGCCTCCGACTCCGACTCCGCCTCCGACTCCGCGACCGTCAGTTTCTTACCTCGGCGCTTCTTCACTGGCCTCTTCCGCTTCTTGTCATCCGTCAGTGTCTTCACCACCCCGGGAGGCTGTGCCGTCGACTACGCCGCCATGAGCTTCCTTGCCTTGGCGTCGGGACGCCCCCTGTGCCCAGACGCCCACAACAAGCCACAATCGTTTCGCCTCCAAGCGGCTGAGGATGCGGCCTCCTCGGCCACCACGAGTTGCGCCGTTGGCACTGTGGAAGCCTTGGCGTTGAGGTGGGCCTTACGGCGCTCCCGGACGAACCTGCGCGCGGCACAAGTTAGCCACGAGTGGGTGCGTGCTAATGTGGAGGGTGGAGTGTTTTGTTGCGTGCCCACCTTGTCACGCGTTTCCTCATGTCTTTCTCGTCCTCCTCGATGCCGGCGGCGCGGACACGCGAGACAACAAGGCTCGCCGCCACTTTTGCCCGGGAGACGAGGTCTGCCATTGCGCTGTGAGCGGTGAAGGGGGGGGGAGGCGGCCGAGGTGGAGAAACTAACACCTAGTCGACGACCGCCTTCCGCAGCAGTCAACGACACATCGGAGGCGAGGAGCAGCGCGCCACTACTATTTATATTCACGTATTGTGAAGGGCTAGTCGGTGCGGCATTGTGTCGGCGTAATTTCGCAATGTTTATTGTTGAAGTAGCACGGCGTAATGAATACGTGGTTTCACCAAGTGAATCCGGGATAATATATGCGGTAGGGCGCGCGTATATGTGCGCGACGAACGTGCGCGGATGTGCGCACCGTTGTGCATCAGCGTTGTGCGGCGTTGTGCACCGATGTGCACGAAGACGATGTGCACGACATGTAGGGGCGGAGCGTGTGAGTGTCCGCCGCTCCACCCAGCGCCGCAAATCCCCGTGCGTGGGCACCCCCCCCTCATTAAACCTGCCGCCATGTCAAACAATGTTAAATCCCCGAGCTCTTCGCTGAGGAAGATGCGACGACGAGATTGCAAGCCTACCTCGAGCGGTGGCTACAGGATGGTGGTACCTATGACCCCGTACACCTGGAGCTGAAGAGGCTTCTCGGACAAGACGCCGCGCATGCCTTGTTGAGAAGGTTCCCTAATGTGGTCCCGACGCCAGATCCGGATCTGAACGCTCCCGGGCTGCTAGAAGTGGGTTTGTTGTCGCACATCGCACAAGACCTGGTTGGTTTCAGCGAAGGACGCGGCGGAGCGGAAGGGAGTACAAACGTCGTGGTTATGAGCATGGTGTTGAGCATGGTGTGTGTGCCCCTGACACCAACATGTCATCTTGCCCCCGGAAGACTGGACGTTGCAGACCACACGCTGGTGAAGCCGTATGACGGGGAAAAGGAGGGCAAAGTCGACCCGTGGAAGCTGTGGCATTGGGCAAGGAGTGCGCCAGAGACCTGGGTCGGCAAAAAGCATAGGCAGATGAAGAGGTGCCCCCCCCCCCCCCGGGCCCCCTTCAACCCCTGACTCGTGCATCGCTTATTCTGAGCGTGTGCCTTGCAGGACGGCCTTGTTTGCCGCCTTGCTGGAATTGCGGCGCGCTTTCGTGGCTGGTGCCGAGAAGGCCGGCGAGCTAGCACCAAGGTTTTGGTCGTGGCCGGTGATCGCGTTGTTGTTCACCCCGGCGGATGCCCCCGCTCAGATCACCCAAATTGATGGGCATGCTCCAAATGTACAGGCCATCATTGCATGCACGTGCCACTGCCGCCCCACTGAGGTGTACCGCGGGCCAGAAGTGAGCTTCAGAGATGCCGTGAAGCACATTCGGTACCCGGTGCGCCCCCCCCCCCCCCCCCCCCCCGGCCGGTGGCGGGGGCGGGGACGGGGGCGGGGACTGAGTGCCATCCATGTCTTGACATGAAAAGGGCCACGAGGATCACCGCCTCACGGAGATGACGCTGGCGGAGACAGATCCGGGAGCTGCCGACTTCATCATGAGCCACAAGAGCTTGATGCAGCCCCTAGAGGACTTGGAGCGTGGCATGGGTGTCCCCGAGGAGGACAGGCCCTACATTAAACAATACCATGGGTACATGTTTGGGTCGGACACGACGCACCGCGGGCCCGTGGGTGCCCTAGTTGAGCTGCCCAGCGGCAACCCCTGTCCCAAGTGTCACGGGCGTGGCAATGTCCGCTTGTACGGGCAGGGGCACCTTCTGGGACTGCCTGGCTGCGGCCGTGCGGACGACCCTACCCAGTACACTTCCTAGCAGCCTACAACGAGGCACTCTACCCACACATCACCCCCCGCAGTGATGTTGCGGAGAAACGCAATCACGACTTGGCGGCGCAGTATGTGGCCCACTTTGGGGATCATGCTGTGTTGCCAAAGCATTTGTACAGTGACGAGGACTACGCCAGCATCCATGCCAGCGTGAAGGAGCTGCGGCTTGCTGCTGAGGCTGCGGCTTCTGTCGCTGCCGCTGCCGCCTCCATCCCGCCGTAGACGGTCGGGTCTGGCAGCACCGCCCGTGCTTGTAAATAAGCGACAATGGATCACGTCATGCTCCGGTTGTACTACACTTCCTCCACTTCTGGGGGGGGGGGGGGGTCATGTCCTTATTACTTGCATCGGTGGACGTGCTGGATATGGAGGTCACCGGGCACATCGCGTGGTTCCGGAGTAGTACATGCGCGCCTCCTCGTCTTGGTTGCAATCGTCGCCCCTAATCCAATGCAGGGTGAGTAGCGGGACGCTGTGACCCCCCCCCCCCCCCCGCCCGGGTGTATGTAAACAAATATCCAGCCGTGCATGCGTCGCAATCGGTACCCAATGAGCGGGGTATGTGCCAGTGGTTTCGGAGCAGTGCAAGCATTCCGTGTGTGCACAAGCACATACGACTGGGAATGAGGCGGGGGTTGCGGATGGAGTGCATTGGCGGTGCATAGAATAGTGTTGCTGGGATTTTGGCTGCATCGGACGCCGTATTCCCATCCATTCCACACGGAATGTCAGGTTTTTACACATTTGTGTGTGAATACAGTGTGAATATTATGCGTCTTTAACGCCGGGTGGATGGGCATCCGGCGTCCGATGCATCCCAAGTATTTGCAGCACGCTAGTCTATACACTGCCAATGCACTCCGCCAGCCCCGCCTCCATCCGCGTCGGAACCGGTAGGAAGTGTTGTTGTGTGCGCACACCGTGACAACATTACACGGCAGGAATTGCAATTAGCGGTAGATAATGTGAAGGCGTTTTCGAAATCGACGGAGAATGAGGCGGTGCTGGCGGAGTGCATTGGCGGTGCATAGAATAGCGTGTTGCTGGGGTTTTGGCTTCATCGGACGCCGTATTCCCATCCATCCGGCACGGAATGTCCGGTTTTCACACATTTGTGTGTAAATATAGTGTGTATATTACGCGTCTTTTACGCCGGGTGGATGGGCATCCGGCGTCCGATGCACCCCGAATCTCACCAACACGCTACTCTACGCACCGCCAATGCACTCCGCCAGCCCCGCCTCTTTCCGCGCGCGTCCTACGTTGCATTGTGCATATATACATACGTACATGTACTGCTCCGAAACCATCCCACATGTCTTTTACGCCGGGTGGATGGGCATCCGGCGTCCGATACACCCCAAGTATTTGCAGTACGCTAGTCTATGCACCGCCAATGCACTCCGCCAGCCCCGCCTCCATCCGCGTCGGAACCGGTAGTAAGTGTTGTTGTGTGCGCACACTGTGACAACATTACACGGTGGCAACGGCAATTAGCGGTGGATAATGTGAAGGCGTTTTCGAAATCGACGGAGAATGAGGCGGTGCTGGCGGAGTGCATTGGCGGTGCATAGAATAGCGTGTTGCTGGGATTTTGGCTTCATCGGACGCCGTATTCCCATCCATCCGGCACGGAATGTCCGGTTTTCACACATTTGTGTGTGAATATAGTGTGTATATTACGCGTCTTTTACGCCGGCACTGTGAGATTCAGATGTGACATACGGGTGACGAAGCACTACTACTAGCGACTATTATTTATCCGTGAAGGCTGCTGCTGGTGGCGGCATGTCCATTTAGTTACGTGCGAGTACATCCGGCGTTATTGCCGGCGGGCGATAAACCCTTTTGTCATCATTCTGGTAGTCGTACTAGCACGGTGAATTGTTACATGGCACTGACGCATAAGGTACAAGGTTGTCCGTGTAGTACCGGGTAGTACGCGATATATTTATTGAGCCGGTACCGGGTATCTAGTACGAACCCGGGCATGATGACGAGTCGTCCTGTGGATAACTACGACTATTAGTACATGGGAGCGCAAATCGCAGCCGTACGTATTTGGTAACACTGGGGAATTTTGTGTACATTATAGCTAGTACTGCTGAACGGGCCTGCCAGCCGTCCGATCAAAGGTCATCAGATGGGCGGTTTGGCTGCCATGTTTTGCCAAAGAGTGCTCACGTTACATAAATATTCGCGAGGGGGAGGTCGGGGGCAGGCAGCGGTTTGCCGAAGAATGATTGTTTGAATTACAATATTCGCGACAGTTGCCATCGGGGAATGTGGCCCGGGGGGGGGGGGGGGGGGGGGGGGGGAGGCGGGCGGGCGTGGTCCCCCCGCCCCCCCCCCCCCCCCCCCCCCCCCCCGCCGCCCGCCGCTCCCACCGGGGGAGTGAGGGGAGGGGGGTAAGGGGGCGGGGGCTACTGCTTGTTCTTGTTCTTGCGTGCCCGGGGGACCCTCCGCTTCGACGATCTCGCTGCCTCCGCCTCCGCCTCCGCCTCCGCCTGCGCCTCCGACTCCGCCTCCGACTCCGCGACCGTCAGTTTCTTACCTCGGCGCTTCTTCACTGGCCTCTTCCGCTTCTTGTCATCCGTCAGTGTCTTCACCACCCCGGGAGGCTGTGCCGTCGACGACGCCGCCATGAGCTTCCTTACCTTGGCGTCGGGACGCCTCATGTGCCGAGATGCACACAACAAGCCACAATCGTTTCGCCTTTAAGCGGCTGAGGATGCGGCCTCCTCGGCCACCACGAGTTGCGCCGCTGGCACTGTGGAAGCCTTGGCGTTGAGGTGGGCCTTACGGCGCTCCCGGACGAACCTGCGCGCGGCACAAGATAGCCACGAGTGGGTGCGTGCTAATGCGGAGGGTGGAGTGTTTTGTTGCGCGCCCACCTTGTCACGCGTTTCCTCATGTCTTTCTCGTCGTCCTCGATGCCGGCGGCGCGGACACGCGAGACAACAAGGCTCGCCGCCCACTTTTGCCCGGGGGGCGAGGTCTGCCATGGCGCTGTGAGCGGTGAAGGGGCGTGGGGGGGGGGGGGGGGGGGGCGGCCGAGGTGGAGAAACTAACACCCAGTCGACGACCGCCTTCCGCAGCAGTCAACGACACATCGGAGGCGAGGAGCAGCGCGCCACTACTATTTATATGCACGTATTGTCAAGAGCTAGTCGGTGCGGCATTGTGTCGGTGTAATTTCGCAATGTTTATTGTTGAAGTAGCACGGCGTAATGAATACGCGGTTTCACCGAGTGAATCCGGGATAATATGTGCGGTAGGGCGCGCGTATATGTGCGCGACGAATGTGCGCGCGCAGCGTTGTGCGGCGGTGTGCGGCGGTGTGCACCGATGTTAATATAGTGTGAATATTATATCGGCCGTAGACGATCGGGTCTGGCAGCACCGCCCGTGCTTGTAAATAAGCGACAATGGATCACGTCATGCTCCGGTTGTACTCCTACACTTCCTCCACTTTGGCGGGTGGGGGGGGGCGGGGGGGGTCCTGTCCTTATTACTTGCATCGGTGGACGTGCTGGATATGGAGGTCACCGGGCACATCGCGTGGTTCCGGAGCAGTTCATTCGCGCCTCCTCGTCTTGGTTGCAATCGTCGCCCTAATCCAATGCAGGGTGAGTAGCGGGACACTGTGCGCCCCCCCCCCGGGTTTATGTAAACAAATATCTAGCCGAACATGCGCCGCAATCGGTACCCAATGAGCGGGGTATGTGACAGTGGTTTCGGAGCAGTGCAAGCATTCCGTGCGTGTGCACAAGCACGTACGACTGGGAATGAGGCGGGGGTTGCGGATGGAGTGCATTGGCGGTGCATAGAATAGCGTGTTCCTGAGGTTTTGGCTGCATCGGACGCCGTATTCCCGTCCATCCGGCACGGAATGTCCGGTTTTCACACATTTGTGTGTTAAAATAGTGTGAATATTACGCGTCTTTTACGCCGGGTGGATGGGCATCCGGCGTCCGATGCACCCCAATTATTTACAGCACGCTACTCTACGCACCGCCAATGCACTCCGCAAGCCCCGCCTCCATCCGCGTCGGAACCGGTAGTAAGTGTTGTTGTGTGCGCACATCGTGACAACATTACACGGTGGCAATTGCAATTAGCGGTGGATAATGTGAAGGCGTTTTCGAAATCGACGGAGAATGAGGCGGTGCTGGCGGAGTGCATTGGCGGTGCATAGAATAGCGTGTTGCTGGGGTTTTGGCTGCATCGGACGCCGTATTCCCATCCATCCGGCACGGAATATCCGGTTTTCACACATTTGTGTGTTAATATAGTGTGAATATTACGCGTCTTTTACGCCGGGTGGATGGGCATCCGGCGTCCGATGCACCCCAAGTATATACAGCACGCTACTCTACGCACCCCCAACGCACTCCGCAAGCCCCGCCTCCATCCGCGTCGGAACCGGTAGTAAGTGTTGTTGTGTGCGCACATCGTGACAACATTACACGGTGGCAATTGCAATTAGCGGTAGATAATGTGAAGGCGTTTTCGAAATCGACGGAGAATGAGGCGGTGCTGGCGGAGTGCATTGGCGGTGCATAGAATAGCGTGTTGCTGGGATTTTGGCTGCATCGGACGCCGTATTCCCATCCATCCGGCACGGAATATCCGGTTTTCACACATTTGTGTGTTAATATAGTGTGAATATTACGCGTCTTTTACGCCGGGTGGATGGGCATCCGGCGTCCGATGCACCCCAATTATTTGCAGCACGCTACTCTACGCACCCCCAACTCCCTCCGCAAGCCCCGCCTCCATCCGCGTCGGAACCGGTAGGAAGTGTTGTTGTGTGCGCACATCGTGACAACATTACACTGTGGCAATTGCAATTATTAGCGGTGGATAATGTGAAGGCGTTTTCGAAATCGACAGAGAATGAGGCGGTGCTGGCGGAGTGCATTGGCGGTGCATAGAATAGCGTGTTGCTGGGGTTTTGGCTGCATCGGACGCCGTATTCCCACCCATCCGGCACGGAATGTCCGGTTTTCACACATTTGTGTGTTAATATAGTGTGAATATTACGCGTCTTTTACGCCGGGTGGATGGGCATCCGGCGTCCGATGCACCCCAAGTATATACAGCACGCTACTCTACGCACCGCCAACTCCCTCCGCAAGCCCCGCCTCCATCCGCGTCGGAACCGGTAGTAAGTGTTGTTGTGTGCGCACATCGTGACAACATTACACGGTGGCAATTGCAATTAGCGGTAGATAATGTGAAGGCGTTTTCGAAATCGACGGAGAATGAGGCGGTGCTGGCGGAGTGCATTGGCGGTGCATAGAATAGCGTGTTGCTGGGATTTTGGCTGCATCGGACGCCGTATTCCCATCCATCCGGCACGGAATATCCGGTTTTCACACATTTGTGTGTTAATATAGTGTGAATATTACGCGTCTTTTACGCCGGGTGGATGGGCATCCGGCGTCCGATGCACCCCAATTATTTGCAGCACGCTACTCTACGCACCCCCCAACTCCCTCCGCAAGCCCCGCCTCCATCCGCGTCGGAACCGGTAGGAAGTGTTGTTGTGTGCGCACATCGTGACAACATTACACTGGTGGCAATTGCAATTATTAGCGGTGGATAATGTGAAGGCGTTTTCGAAATCGACAGAGAATGAGGCGGTGCTGGCGGAGTGCATTGGCGGTGCATAGAATAGCGTGTTGCTGGGGTTTTGGCTGCATCGGACGCCGTATTCCCACCCATCCGGCACGGAATGTCCGGTTTTCACACATTTGCGTGTTAATATAGTGTGAATATTACGCGTCTTTTACGCCGGGTGGATGGGCATCCGGCGTCCGATGCACCCCAAGTATATGCAGCACGCTACTCTACGCACCGCCAACGCACTCCGCAAGCCCCGCCTCCATCCGCGTCGGAACCGGTAGTAAGTGTTGTTGTGTGCGCACATCGTGACAACATTACACGGTGGCAATTGCAATTAGCGGTGGATAATGTGAAGGCGTTTTCGAAATCGACAGAGAATGAGGCGGTGCTGGCGGAGTGCATTGGCGGTGCATAGAATAGCGTGTTGCTGGGTTTTGGCTGCATCGGACGCCGTATTCCCATCCATCCGGCACGGAATGTCCGGTTTTCACACATTTGTGTGTTAATATAGTGTGAATATTACGCGTCTTTTACGCCGGGTGGATGGGCATCCGGCGTCCGATGCACCCCAATTATTTGCAGCACGCTACTCTACGCACCCCCAACTCCCTCCGCAAGCCCCGCCTCCATCCGCGTCGGAACCGGTAGGAAGTGTTGTTGTGTGCGCACATCGTGACAACATTACACGGTGGCAATTGCAATTATTAGCGGTGGATAATGTGAAGGCGTTTTCGAAATCGACGGAGAATGAGGCGGTGCTGGCGGAGTGCATTGGCGGTGCATAGAATAGCGTGTTGCTGGGGTTTTGGCTGCATCGGACGCCGTATTCCCACCCATCCGGCACGGAATGTCCGGTTTTCACACATTTGCGTGTTAATATAGTGTGAATATTACGCGTCTTTTACGCCGGGTGGATGGGCATCCGGCGTCCGATGCACCCCAAGTATATTGCAGCACGCTACTCTACGCACCGCCAATGCACTCCGCAAGCCCCGCCTCCATCCGCGTCGGAACCGGTAGTAGTGTTGTTGTGTGCGCACATCGTGACAACATTACACGGTGGCAATTGCAATTAGCGGTGGATAATGTGAAGGCGTTTTCGAAATCGACAGAGAATGAGGCGGTGCTGCGGAGTGCATTGGCGGTGCATAGAATAGCGTGTTGCTGGGTTTTGGCTGCATCGGACGCCGTATTCCCATCATCCGGCACGGAATGTCCGGTTTTCACACATTTGTGTTTAATATAGTGTGAATATTACGCGTCTTTTACGCCGGGTGGATGGGCATCCGGCGTCCGATGCACCCCAATTCAGCAGCACGCTACTCTACGCACCCCCAACGCACTCCGCCAGCCCGCCTCTTTCCGCGCAGGTCCTACGTTCCATTGTATGTATATACATACTACATGTACTGCTCCAAACCAGCCCAAACTTAATGATGCACAAGTGTAAATGGGGGGGGGGGTGGCGGCGGGGCATCCACTCACACATACCCCGGCGATGCATGACAGATATTACATGCCGTGGGGCGGGTCGACCCGGCCGACCCGGCGGGGCGGGGGGGGG
>VCJN01002827.1:0-237500 GCA_006384855.1 Tetraselmis striata
ACGCGTTGATGCCGGTCGGGCAGGCGGCCGTGAGCGTTGCCACCGCCACCCACAGCGGCGGCAGCTGCACCACATGGGCGGCCATCACATAGACGATAGCCGGCATGACGGCGACCTTGAGCAGGCTGAGCACCAGCCCGGGACCGATGTTGCCGCGAATGCCGTAGGCGACCATGCTCATGCCGAGCGAAAACAGCGCGACGGGAATGGCGGCGCCTGCAATCCGGCCGAGCACATCGGCGAAGACCCCGCTGACCGGAAGCCCGGTGATGCGCCACAGGCCGCCGGCCAGAATGCCGATGACGATCGGGTTGGTCACCAGATTGCGCGCGACGCCGGCGAGAACGCCGGAAAGCGGCTTGGCGTCCTGGGTGCCGTCGACCACGGCCGCGCGTTCCATAACCACGGAACAGACGACCGTCATCACCGGCAGATGGATCGAGATCAGCACGAACAGGGGCACGAGGCCCGCCTCGCCGTAGATCGAGGTGATCAGCGGAATGCCGACCAGCACAGTATTAGCGAAACCGGCGCTGATGCCGCCGATCACACCGGCGCGCGCGTCCCGCCCGAAGCCGCGACGCACGACGAGCGTGCCGAGGGCCCAAGTGATCGCGACGCCGGTGAAATAGGCGATCCAGAACCCCCAGGGCGACACGCCGTCGAGCGAGCTGGTGGCGAGCGTGCGAAAGATCAGGACGGGAATGGCGATCACGAAGACGAACTGGCCGAGCGCATCGCCAATGCGCGCATCGAGCAGACCGATGCGGGCTGCGGCATAGCCGATGCCGATGAGCGCGAACACCGGAAGAACGATGGTGAGGATCTGGTCTGCCATAATCGCTCTTTCGCATGGCGCCCGCGCAATCACAAGCGCGCGAGTGGCGCCGCCGCCCCGCATCCGGCGCGAAACCCGCCCCTTGATTTGCGCGGCCGGACTGTCAAAGTGCGGGCACCCGCCCGGCACGGCACAGCCGGCGAAAAGGCCACCGATGAGCGATACACCGACACCGCCGCATGACCCGGACCCGCAGGAGCGCGCGGAGCTCACCGCGGATCTGGCCGGACTGCTGCACGACCTGCGCACGCCGCTCTCCGCCATGCGCACGGCCGTGGAACTGATCGATCTCGACCCGACGACCCAGCGCCAGGCCTCCGCGATCCGCACCCTGGAAATGGCGATCGACGCGCTTCTGGCGATGACCCAGGACCTGCTGGACCCGGACGGTCTGCCGTCGCCGCGGGCAAACACGCCGGAGACCGCCGCGGACGCGATTTCCGCCGTCACCGACCTCTTTGCCGCCGATGCAAGGACCCGCGGCCTGCGGCTCGACTGCGAGATCGCGGCCGATCTGGAGGGCTATGGCATCGCCGACCCGCTCTCGCTGCGCCGGATCCTGTCGGTTCTTCTCGACAATGCGCTGAAATACACCGGCGAGGGACGCATCACGGTGACCGCCCGCGCGACCCATGGCGGCGCCCGTCCGTCGCTGGAGGTCGACGTCGCGGACACCGGGATCGGCATTCCGGAAGCCGAGCGGAATGACCTGTTTCGTCCGCGCAAACGCGGCGAACGGGCAAGCGCGTCGGCCTCGGGAAGCGGTCTCGGACTTTGGAGCGCCGCACGGCTTGCCGCCTCCATCGGCGGGCGGCTTGCCCTGGTCGAGAGCTCGGCGATGGGAACGACCTTCACCGTGCGACTGCCCCTGGTCGCACCCGCGCCGGACCCGGCACGAGCCGTTGCGGGCGGCGCGAACATCCGCGTGCTGCCGCGCCGCAGGGTTCTGGTCGTCGACGACAATGAAACCAACCGGCGGATGATCGAGGCGATGCTCGGCGCCTTCGGTGTGGACGCGGTTCTGGCCGACGGCGGCCGGGACGCGCTCGCCCGCCTTGGCAAAGAGGCGGTGAATGCGGTTCTGCTCGACATCAACATGCCGGACATGAGCGGTCTGGAAAACGCTGGCGGCGATCCGGGCGCTGCCCGGAGAGGCGGCCGCCCTGCCGGTGATCGGCATCACCGCCGCGATCATTCCCAACCACCGCAAGCTGGAAGACGCCGGCTTTCACGCGATCCTCGACAAGCCCGTCTCGCCGGCGGTTCTCTTCGCCGCCCTCGACCGGGCGATGACGGATTGCCGCAAGGCCGGATCCACCGGCGACTGACGTCAGGAAGGCGAAAAAAACCCGCAGAGTGCGAGGCTAGAGGACGACGATGCCGGTGTGCTTGGCCTTGTGCTCCGGCTCGACATGGATCGTCGTGCGCGCGCCCGGAACGCCCCTGGCGATGCCTTCCTCGACCCGGTCGCAGATCTCATGCGCCCGGTCGACGGTCATGTCGCCCGGCACCACCAGATGGAAATCGATGAAGATCACATGGCCGGCGGAGCGGGTCCTGAGGTCATGCGCCTCCAGCGCGCCGGCCCCGGCCTCGGAGATCGCCTCGCGGATCTTGTCCTGAAGCGCCGGGGAGACCGCCTCGTCCATCAGCCCGCCAATGGATTCCTTCACCAATCCCCAGCCCGACCACAGGATGTTGATCGCGACCAGTCCGGCAAGCACGGAATCGAGCGCCTGGACGCCGGTTGCAAACACCAACAGGACGCCGACAAGGACGCCGAGCGAAGACACAACGTCGGTGACCAGATGCTTGCCGTCGGCCACCAGCGCCAGCGAGCGGTGCTGGCGCCCGACGCGGATCAGGACGAAGGCCCAGACGCCGTTGAGCACCGAGGCGAGACCGTTGACGGCGAGACCCTGGACGGAAAACTCCACCGGCTGCGGATCGACATAGGCCATCCAGGCCGCCCGAATGATCGACAGCGCCGCGAGCACGATCATCACGCCGACCAGCACGGCGGCGAAATACTCGACCTTGTGATGACCGTAGGGATGATTGCTGTCGGCCGGCTTGGCGGCGAACCACACGGCGAGAAAGGCGGCAATCGCCGAGGCGACATTGACCACCGATTCCAGCGCATCGGAATAGAGCGCGACCGAGCCGGTCCACCAGTAGGCGACAAGCTTCAGGCCCAGAACGAGCAGCCCGACAAGAATGCTGGAAAAGGCGATGCGCAAGCGCAGGGACATGTCAGGCGGCCCACTCAAGAACGATCATAGCGCCGGCGCGCCGCCCGGCGGTTGCCGTTCGCCCGCCGGCGCCAAAGCCCTACCCTGTTTTCTGCGCGAAGACAAACATCGCGGCCGGCGGCGGTTTTCGCGCGCCTAGCGGATCGCCGCGCCGAGGATCCGGCCCGGGCGGCCGCCGTCTTCCATCTGCACCAGAACGGCGCAGCGTTCCGCCTGCATCTTCTTCAGATCGCTCATCGGCAGACGGAATTCCAGCGCGCCGCCGTCCCACATGCCGACCGCGCGCAGGCTGCGCACGACATTGGTGTAGACGATCTCGCTGCCACGGTTTTCGCCGCGTCCGATGTCCACCGCAACGGGCGCGGCGACAAAGGCGAGCAGCACGGTGGCCATGCCGCCGGCAACCGGCATGTCGCCGGAAACCCGGATCGTGAGAACCCCGTTTTCGGAAAGGATCGCGACATCGACCGGCAGCGGCGGCACCGAGGCGAGCGCGGCCTCCAGCGCCTGGCGGTCGCTGCCGACCATATGGCGCTGGCCGTTGACCACCACCTGCGGCGTATAGACGTCACGGTCCCCGCGTGCGGCCGCATAGTCGCGCTGCCGGGCGCTGTTGGCCGGCGAGGCGAGCGTGTCCTGCCAGCCGAGGTAATCCCAGTAGTCCACCGGATAGGACAGCGTCACCAGATCGTCGCGGGCGGAAATCTCGGTGATCAGGCGGTCGGCCGGCGGACAGGACGAACAGCCCTGGCTGGTGAAAAGCTCCACCACCGCGCGCGGTCCGTCCGACGCCCCGGCAACCGGGGGCAGCGCCAGAAACAGCACGGCAAACATCGCCCGCAGGCTGCGGCGCGGCGAAACGAAGGACATCGACATTGCGCGGTTCTTTCCTGACGCCGACCTCCCCGATCCACCGGATCGGCGGTTCCCCGGCGTGCGAGACTGCAAAGACTGAGGCACAATAGGCAAGCCCGCGTTCAATGACCACTCACGACCCCTTGAGGGGCGCGGGAGCGCTCAGCGCGACATCTTCCCGGTCTTGAGGGCCCCGGTCTCGCCCGGCGGATTGGCCAGCGGCGCCACCGCGCGTCCGGCATCGACATCGCGCCTGTGGTTGAGCGCCCAATGCACGGAGGGGAAGGCGATCTGGTCCCAGGGGATCTCCTCCCAGTGGAACAGCCCGGCCTCCAGCGTCTCCGACCCGGGGGCGAAGCGTCCGTCGAAGCGGGCCTTGTAGATCATCTGCACCTGCGACAGCCGCGTGATGGTGTAGACCGCGAGCAGGCCCTCAAGCTCGATCTCGGCGCACAGCTCCTCGCGCGCCTCGCGCCGGGCCCCGTCTTCCGGTGTTTCGTTGAGTTCCAGATAGCCCGCCGGCAGGGTCCACAGGCCCGAGGACGGCTCGATGGCGCGCCGCCCGAGCAGATAGCGCCCCTCGTGCACCACCACCGAGCCGACGACGATACGCGGATTTTCATAAGACACGAAGCCGCAACGGTCGCAGATGTCGCGCTCATGCGTGTCGCCCTTTGGCCGGGCGCGGCGGAAGGTCGGGGACAGGGGACCGTCGCTCATGCCGCTCTATCCGTTCGGCGTGGCGAGGATCTTGTCCAGCTCGGGAAGGAAAACGTCCCGGTAGCTCTCCGGCGACAGCGGGCCGATGAACTTGTAGCGGATCGTGCCGGCCGCATCGACGATGAAGGTCTCCGGCACGCCGTAGACGCCCCAGTCGATCGCCGCGCGACCCTTGTCGTCGGCGCCGACGCGGTCGTAAGGGTTGCCGAGCGTGCCGAGAAAGCGGCGGGCGTTCTCCGGCTTGTCCTTGTAGTTGATGCCGATCATCTGCGCCTTGTCGAGGCGGGCCAGATCCTCCAGCAGCGGATGCTCCTGACGGCAGGGCGCGCACCAGGAGGCAAAGATGTTGACCACGCTGACCTGGCCGAGCAGATCCGCGCGCGAAACGCCGGGAACCGGCGCGCCGTCGCCGCCGCGCAGGTCGGCGACCGGCGGCAGCGTGAACTCCGGCGCCGGCTTGTCGATCAGCGCGGAGGGAACCTGGGACGTGTCCTTGCCCGACAGGAGCTGCACCAGGAACAACACCGCAAGAAGCGCGAACACCACCAGCGGCAGAAGCGCCATCAGCGGAATGCGGCGGCGCGGCGCGGGGGTGTGCGGAACCGTGTCTTCGCTCATGATCCGCTCTCCCGGGCGTCTGAGCTCCGGGCGCGGGCGGAGCGACGGGTCACGCCCTGCGCCTCCATCGCCGCCAGCCGGGCGCGCAGCCGCGATCCGTCGGCGAGGATCCAGACGAAGAGCGCGCCGATCACCACAAGCGTGACGACGTAACAGGCGATGATGAAGCCCGCATGGGGGCCGAGTTCGAGGAAATCGGTCATTCGGCCGCCTGCGGGGTTGCCACGCCGACGCGCGCGCTCGCGGCCTGAAGCTGCATGGTGCGCAAGCGCCGGCGCAGGATCTCGTTGCGCATCGCCATCAGGTGCATCACGAAAAACAAAAGGGTAAAGGCCAGCGCCATCACAAGAAGCGGCCAGAGGATCGTCGGGTGGATCGTCGGCCCGTCCATGCGGATCACGCTCGCCGGCTGGTGCAGCGTGTTCCACCAGTCGACGGAAAACTTGATGATCGGCAGGTTGATGGCGCCGACGAGGGTCAGCACGGCCGCCGCCTTGCCGGCGCGGATCGGGTCCTCGATGGTGCGCCACAGCGCGATCAGCCCGAGATACATGATGAACAGCACCAGCACCGAGGTGAGACGCGCGTCCCACACCCAGTAGGTGCCCCACATCGGCTTGCCCCAGAGCGAGCCGGTGATCAGCGAGATCAGCGTGAAGGCGGCGCCGATCGGGGCGGCCGCCTTGGCCGAGACATCGGCCAGCGGATGCTTCCAGATCAAGGTGCCGAGCGAGGAGATCGCCATCACCGAATAGCACATCATCGCAAGCCAGGCGGCCGGCACATGCAGATACATGATCTTCACCGTGGCGCCCTGCTGGTAATCGTCGGGCGCGACGAAGAAGGTCATGTAGAGACCGACAGCGAAGGCAATCACGCACGCTGCGGCAAGCCACGGCAACAGGCGCGCGGAAAGCGCCAGGAAGCGGGTCGGATTGGCAAGGTCGAGAATGGCCATGATGTATTTCTAGTGGCGCGCGGCCAGCCTTTCAATGGAAGACGCGACACGCGCGGCCGGATGCCGCGTCAGTCGGTGGAAAACCTGAGCGCCATCGCCGCCGCCACCGGCCCGACGACCGCCGAAATCAGCGTCAGCGCGGCCAGCAGCAGGAAGGGCGTCAGGAAGGGCGTCGGCTCCGTGACGGCCGCCCCGGACGCACTCACCCCGAAGATCAGCACCGGAATGGAGAAGGGCACGACGAGCACCGCCAGGAGCAGCCCGCCCCGGCGCAGCGACACGGTGAGCGCGGCGCCGATCGCGCCGATCAGCGTCAGCGCCGGCGTTCCGACCAGAAGCGTCAGCGCCACCGCGCCGATCGCCAGCGGTTCGAGATTGAGAAAGATCGAGAGAACCGGCGCGGAGAGCACCAGCGGCAGGCCGGTGCCGACCCAATGCGCCAGGCATTTGACCAGCACCAGCACTTCAAGCGGGCGCCCGGCCATCAGCATCAGATCGAGCGACCCGTCGTCACGGTCGGCCTGGAACAGCCGGTCGAGGCCGAGCAGCGTGGCAAGCAGCGCGCCGATCCACAGGACCGCCGGCCCGATCAGCGCCAGCAGGTTGAGATCCGGCCCGACGCCGAAGGGAATGACGGTGATGACCGCGAGAAAGAACAAGACGCCGATCAGCGCCCCGCCGCCGACCCGGAGCGACAGGCGCAGCTCGCGCAGGAAGAGGGCGCCCATCCAACCGCTCATGCCGGCGCCTCGAGGCGCAGCGTGCCGACCTCGGCAAGCGGCATTGTCTGGTGGGTGGCGGCGATGATCATGCCACCTGCGGCGAGATGATCGCTCATCAGCTCGCCGAGCCGGGCTTCCGACGCCGCATCGAGCGCCGACGTCGGCTCGTCGAGCAGCCACACGGGCCGCGCGACGACCAGAAGCCGGGCGAGCGCGAGCCGGCGCCGCTGACCGGCGGACAGATAGGCGGCCGGCAGATCGCCCGCGTGATCGATGCCAAGCGCCTCGAGCGCCTCGAGCGGCGTCATCGGCTGCCACCGGGCACCGGTTCGCCCGGGCGCGAGAAACGATGTCCAGAAATCGAGATTTTCCAGAACGCTCAGCGCCGGCTTCAGCGCGTCGAGATGACCGTAATAGTGGCAATGCTCGCCGGCGCTCAGCTCCGGATCGCCGTCCTCGATGCGAATGCTGCCGGAGGCCGGCTGCACCAGACCGGCGAGCACACGCAGCAGGCTCGATTTGCCAACCCCGTTCGGCCCGGTGACGGCAAGCGCCCGGCCGGCCTCAAGCGTCAGCGCGAGATCGGAGAACACACGGCGTCCGCCGCGTTCGCAAGACAGGTTTTCGGCAACAAGACGCATGGTCATCCGGGTCCGGACGGCGCGCGATGCGCACCGGGATGTTTCGCATCGCACGGCCGGCTATCCGGGATCAAGCGCGAATGCGGCCGGGACCGGGCGACGGCCTATCCCATTTGCCGAGGCGAAACCCGTCGCACGGCGCTGGCACCGCGCTGCAAAATTCGTTATACGGGCGCCAACACGCGCGCGGACCGGACACCGGATCACGCTGCGCGCCAAGAGTTTTCTAGCGCACGTGCGCGGCCACAGCGCCGGCCGCGACGAGATACGAAGGGATGGCCAGCCGTGACCAAATCGCTCGACAGTTTCAAAGCCAGGAAGACGCTGAAGGTCGGTGACAAGACCTACACGTATTTCTCGATCCCCGAAGCCGAGAAGAACGGTCTGGAAGGCGTGTCGCGCCTCCCGTACTCGCTGAAGGTGGTTCTGGAAAACCTCCTGCGCTTCGAGGACGGCCGCACGGTCACCAAGGCCGACATCCTCGCCTGCGCCGAATGGCTCAAGACGCGCAAGTCCAGCCACGAGATCTCCTACCGTCCGGCCCGCGTCCTGATGCAGGACTTCACCGGCGTTCCGGCGGTGGTCGACCTGGCCGCCATGCGCGATGCCGCCGTCAAGCTCGGTGGCGACCCGAAGAAGATCAACCCGCAGGTGCCGGTCGACCTGGTCATCGACCACTCGGTGATGATCGACTATTTCGGCACCAAGGACGCCTTCAAGAAGAACGTCGAGCTTGAGTACGAGCGCAACGGCGAGCGCTACGAGTTCCTGCGCTGGGGCCAGTCCGCCTTCGACAACTTCCGCGCCGTTCCCCCGGGAACCGGCATCTGCCACCAGGTCAACCTGGAGTACCTCGGCCAGACCGTCTGGACCAAGGACGAGGACGGCGAGACGCTCGCCTACCCCGATACGCTCGTCGGCACCGACAGCCACACCACGATGGTCAATGGCGCTGCCGTTCTGGGCTGGGGCGTGGGCGGCATCGAGGCAGAGGCCGCGATGCTGGGCCAGCCGATTTCGATGCTCATCCCCGAGGTCGTGGGCTTCAAGCTGACCGGCAAGATGGTCGAAGGCACCACCGCGACCGATCTGGTTTTGAAGGTCGTCCAGTTGCTGCGCGAAAAGGGCGTTGTCGGCAAGTTCGTCGAGTTCTATGGCGACGGGCTGGACAACGTGCCGCTGGCCGACCGGGCGACGATCGGCAACATGGCGCCCGAATATGGCGCGACCTGCGGCTTCTTCCCGATCGACGACGAGACGCTCCGCTATCTGCGCCAGACCGGGCGGGACGAAGACACGCTCGCGCTGGTGGAGGCCTATGCCAAGGAAAACGGCATGTGGCGGAACCCGGGCTATGCGCCGGTCTATACCGACACGCTGGAACTGGACATGGGCACGGTCGTGCCCGCGATTTCCGGCCCGAAGCGCCCGCAGGATCACATTGCCCTTGATGCCGCCGCGAAAGCCTTCACGGCCTATGTGAAGGGCGAGCGCGAAGGCAAGGATGCCGGCCCGAAGGAGGAGATCCGCTGGGAAGGCGAGGGCGGCGCGCCGGAACCCGTCGCGATCCCCGGCGACGAGGGCCATCACAGGCGCGGCTATGTCGATGCCGAGGGCGGCGCCTATCAGATGCATGACGGCTCCATCGTCATCGCGTCGATCACCTCCTGCACGAACACGTCGAACCCGTATGTGATGATCGGCGCGGGGCTGGTGGCGCGCAAGGCACGGCAACTGGGCCTGAACCGCAAGCCTTGGGTGAAGACCTCGCTTGCGCCGGGCAGCCAGGTCGTCTCCGCCTATCTGGAGGCCGCCGAGCTTCAGGAAGATCTGGACGCGATCGGCTTCAACCTCGTGGGTTATGGCTGCACCACCTGCATCGGCAATTCCGGTCCGCTTGCGCCGGAGATCTCCAAGGCCATCAACGACCATGACCTGATCGGGGTTTCGGTGCTGTCGGGCAACCGCAATTTCGAAGGCCGGATCAGCCCGGATGTGCGCGCCAACTATCTGGCCTCCCCGCCGTTGGTGGTGGCCTATGCTCTGGTGGGCGACATGAACGTGGATATCACCCGCGAGCCGCTTGGTCAGGACAAGGACGGCAACGATGTCTATCTGAAGGACATCTGGCCGAGCCAGGCCGAGATCGCCGAACTGGTCGAGAAGACCGTGACCCGGGAGGCGTTCCAGTCGAAGTATGCCGATGTCTTCAAGGGGGACGAGAAGTGGCAGGGCGTGGAAACGACTGACAGCCAGACCTATGACTGGCCGCCGCAATCGACCTATGTGCAGAACCCGCCCTATTTCCAGGGCATGGGGATGGAGCCCGGCGTGATCTCGGATATCGAGGGCGCCAAGATCCTGGCCATTCTGGGCGATATGATCACCACCGACCACATCTCCCCGGCCGGCTCGATCAAGGCCGACGCACCGGCAGGCGTTTACCTGCAGGAGCACCAGGTCGCCAAGAAGGACTTCAACTCCTACGGCGCGCGCCGCGGCAACCACCAGATCATGATGCGCGGCACCTTCGCCAACATCCGCATCAAGAACCAGATGGTTCCGGGCGTCGAAGGCGGCGTCACCATGAAGGATGGCGAGAAGAAGTGGATCTACGACGCGGCGATGGAATACAAGGACGCCGGCACACCGCTGGTGATCTTCGCCGGCAAGGAATACGGCACCGGCTCGTCGCGTGACTGGGCCGCGAAGGGCACGCGCCTGCTCGGCGTGCGCGCCGTGATCGCCCAGTCGTTCGAGCGCATCCACCGCTCCAACCTGGTCGGCATGGGCGTCCTGCCATTCACCTTCAAGGACGGCGAGAGCTGGCAGAGCCACAACATCACCGGCACCGAGAAGGTGACGATCAAGGGCGTGACCGAGCTGAAGCCGCGCCAGATGGTCGACGTCGAGGTGGAATACGAGGACGGCACCAAGAAGATCATCGAGGTGCTGTGCCGCATCGACACCGAGGACGAGCTGGAATACGTGCGCGCCGGCGGCATCCTGCACTACGTGCTGCGCAATCTCGTCGCAGCCTGAGGCCCGGCGAGATCCCGTGACCTGAAACCGAATGGCGGCCTGTGCAACACACAGGCCGCCATTTTCGCATTCGACCCCGGCATGAGATCATGCCTCCGCCGGTCCTGCCGGCCGCCGATGAGCGCCGCACCCTGGAGACAAAACCGAAGTGTCCCTGTTCAGCCAGCTCAAGACCCTGCGCAAGACGCTCTTCACCAAATACTTCAAGCGCGCGTTCGGCCATTTCGGCGACGACATCGCCATCGAGCTGCTGTTTCGCGAGGTGCTGGGCAAGGCGGCGCTGAAATCGGGCGTCTATGTCGACGTCGGCGCCTTTCATCCGACCAAATATTCCAACACCTTCCGCTTCTACAAACGCGGCTGGAGCGGGATCGTGATCGACCTGGAGGCCGACAAGCTGCGCGCCTTCAAATGGCTGCGCCCGCGCGACACGGCGGTGCAGGCGGCCGTCTCCGACACGCCCGGCACGCTGACGTTCCACGGCGACCATTTCAGCCCCTTCACCACGTCGCAGGCCGACAATGCCGGCGCGCTGGAACGGGCAACGACCTTCACGGTGGAAGCGCGCACGCTCACCGACATCATCGACGGCACGAAATACCGCGACAGCGAGATCGACCTGCTGGACGTCGATTGCGAGGGGATGGACCTGGAGGTGCTGCGCTCGCTCGATTTCACCCGCTACCGGCCGAAGATCGTCGCGGTGGAGATCCACGCGGCCTCGATCCCGGAGGTGCAGGCCAGCGGCGCCCACGCCTTCCTGATCGACCAGGGCTATCTCTATGTGAACCGCGTCGGCCCGACCTCGGTTTTTTTGCGCGCGGACTTGTTGCAGCGCGGGGCATAGGACGCGGAAAAGGCGCCGCGCTCACCCGTCCAGCATCGCGTCGAGCAGCGCTGCGTAGATCGCCTCGACGCGGGCGGCTTCGGCGGTTCCCAGACGATGGAAATAGGACAGGCCCGGCGCAGAGTTGACCTCCAGCACCCAGGCATCCGTGGCGTCTGATCCGTCGAGGAGAAGATCGACGCCGGCGAACCTGAGGCCCAGCGCTTGAGCGGCCCGGATCGCGAGATCGCCGACGTGTGCGCCGACACTCTCGGTCACGTCTTGCGCGACCCCGCCGGTCGACAGATTGGCGTTCGGCAGCAGCTCGATACGGGCACCCGCCTTCGGCACGCTTTCAAGTGTGAGGCCTTGCGCTGCGAGATGCGCCGCGATGCGCGGATCGGCAAGCATCACGCGCGCGCCCTTTCCCCCGGTTGAAAACCCGCCGAGGACCGCCCGCGCAAGCTCCGCGATGCCGTGTCGTCCATCGCCCGTCACCGAAAGGGGAGAGCGGCGGAAGACGCCCTGCACCGCACCGTCCAGCACGATCACCCGGTGATCGGCACCCGCGACCGCCTGTTGCACCAGCACACGCTCGTGAAACGCAAAAAGCCCGTCGAGCGCGCGGCGAAGCGCGTCTTCATCGGCGACCCGGGTGACGCCGTCGCCCTCAGAACCCTCGTTCGGCTTGACGAAGACCGGCCAGCCGACTTCCCGCGCGAAGCCGGCAGCCGCACCGGCCTGCGGCAAGCGCGCGGCGACGGCCGGGTTCTTCAGCGCCAGCGCCGCGACCCGGCGCGGAGAGTGCAGGAGCAGGGAGCGGGGGACGGGAAGACGGGCTGCCCCCAGGAAGCGGGACGCATAGTCCTTGTCCTTGGCAAGGGCTGCGGCGCCGGCGCCGTTGATGTCGAAATTGGTGCCCTTGAAGATGAAGCGCCGCCCGTCGGCCGCCTTGATCGCGCCGGCATAGCCATAGAGCGGCTCGACATCGATCCGCGCCCCGCGCGCCCGGCACGCCCGGGTGAGAATGTCGACCCACAGCGGGGCGGTCGGGGGAGAAGCGGGAGCGGAGGCGTCCAAGGAGTGGGCGCCTAGTTGTTTCGCCGCTGCATCATGTTCGCATTGTAGTCGATGCGAAAGAGCTTCGGGTTGGTCGGACCGTTGACGGTGGTGTTGTAGATCGCGACCGACGTGTCGTAGCCCTGCGCGTCCGTCACGGTCCACTGCTTCAGCTCGGTCGATTCCGCGTCGAAGATCAGCGTCAGCTTGCCGGAGCCGAACGTCGTGTCGTCGGAGAGAACGACAGTCACCAGATCCGGTTCGACCGACACGCCGGCGACATCGGCATCGGCGGCGAGGTTGATCTGTTCCGCCAGCAGGAAGCGCAGGGGCGTTTCCGACAGCGGCCAGATGTCCTGGGTCGCCAGCTTGCGGTCCTTCACCGAGACCGACTTGCCGTCGGCAACGATGTCAACCTTGGACGGCGGATTGTAATAGAAGCGGATCTTGCCGGGGCGGGCGAGGTAGAACTTGCCTTCGGCGCGCTCGCCGTTCGGGCCGAACTGGATGAAGTCGCCATGCATGGTCTTCACCGAGTTGAAGTAGGTGTTGACCTCGGAAAGCGTCTTCTTCTGCTCCGCGTTGAGCGCGGCGGCAGCGGCCGGATCGAGCGGCGACAGCAGGGCGGTCGCAACGGTCGCGATCGTGGCAAGGCGCAGGAACGTGCGGCGGGCGAATGTCATGCGTCAAGGCTCCGTCGAATGGACCCGCCTCGCGGGGAGGCGGGGAAATCGTGCCATCAAATCTGTGTCCGCGCTAGCAGGCGGCTGTGGCGAAGTTGCGACGAGGGCGATTTTAAAAATCGTCCTCCACCCCGTTCTGGACCAGGATCTCGCGCTTGCCGGCGTGGTTGGCGGCTCCGACGAGACCTTCCTGCTCCATGCGCTCGATGATCGAGGCGGCGCGGTTGTAGCCGATCGACAGGCGGCGCTGGATGTAGGAGGTCGACGCCTTCTTGTCGCGCAGGACGATCGCGACCGCCTTGTCGTAGAGGTCGTTGCCCTCGTCGCCGCCGCCGCCGCCGGCAAGCTGGTCGTAGGGGCTGTCGGACACCTCGTCGTCCGCCGTGACCGCCTCCAGATACTGCGGCGTGCCCTGACGCTTCAGGTGGGCAACGATATGCTCGACCTCGTCGTCGGCGACAAACGGCCCGTGCACGCGCTGGATGCGCCCGCCGCCGGCCATATAGAGCATGTCGCCCTGCCCCAGCAGTTGCTCGGCGCCCATTTCGCCCAGAATGGTGCGGCTGTCGATCTTGGAGGTGACCTGGAAGCTGATCCGGGTCGGGAAGTTGGCCTTGATCGTGCCGGTGATGACATCGACCGACGGGCGCTGCGTGGCCATGATAAGGTGGATGCCGGAGGCGCGCGCCATCTGCGCCAGACGCTGGATCGCGCCCTCGATGTCCTTGCCCGCCACCATCATCAGGTCGGCCATCTCGTCGACGATGACGACGATATAGGGCATCTTCTCCAGCGGCAGGTCCTCGTCCTCGAAGATCGGCTCGCCGGTCTCGCGGTCGAAGCCGGTCTGGACGGTGCGGGTGAAGGTCTCGCCCTTTTCCAGCGCCTGGGCAACGCGGGTGTTGAAACCGTCGATGTTGCGCACGCCCATCTTCGACATCTTCTTGTAGCGCTCCTCCATCTCGCGGACGGTCCACTTGAGCGCCACGACCGCCTTCTTGGGATCGGTGACGACAGGCGTCAGCAGATGGGGAATGCCGTCGTAGATCGACAGTTCCAGCATCTTCGGGTCGATCATGATCAGCTTGCACTGCTCCGGCTCCAGCCGGTAGAGCAGCGACAGGATCATGGTGTTGATCGCCACCGACTTGCCCGAACCGGTGGTGCCGGCGACGAGCAGATGCGGCATGCGCGCGAGATCGGCGATCACCGGCTCGCCGCCGATGGTCTTGCCGAGCGTCAGCGCCAGTTTCGCCTTGCTCTTCTCGTAGTCGCTGGCGGCGAGCAGCTCGCGCAGGAACACCATCTCGCGACGCTGGTTCGGCAGTTCGATGCCGATGGCGTTCTTGCCCGGGATCACCGCGACACGGGCGGAGATCGCGCTCATCGAGCGGGCGATGTCGTCAGCAAGGCCGATGACGCGGCTCGACTTGATGCCGGGGGCAGGCTCCAGCTCATACAGCGTCACCACCGGGCCGGGGCGGACCTCGATGATCTCGCCGCGCACGCCGAAATCCTCCAGCACGCCTTCCAGAATGCGGGCGTTCTGTTCCAGCGCGTCGGTGTTGATCGCGGTCTGGCGGCCGCCGTTCTTGGGTTCGGCGAGGAGATGCAGCGGCGGCAGTTCATAAACGCCGGGCTGGCGCAGGAACGACGGCTGCGCCTCGGCCACGACCCGCTTGCCCGGGCGCGGACGGGCCGCCGGCGGCACCACGCGTCCAGCGGGCGGCTCGTCCCGGCTCGCCGGACCGGCAATCGCGCGCGGCAGCGGCGTGGACATCGGCCCGTCGGGATCGTCGTCCTCGTCGAAATCCGGCAGGTCGTCGAGGCTCGGCACCGGCGGTTCCGGCTCGGCCACCACCTCGCATCCGCGCCTTGCGGATAGAACGCATCAAGCCCGTCGTCTTCCGGCGGCATCAGGCGGTCGGCGAGCTTGCGGCGCAGCGCGGAGAACCCGCCGTGCCGGCCGACCGGATCGTCGTCCTCCACGCTGACGCGCGGCGCGTCGTCCCAGTCGTCGTCCTCGTCATAGGCCGGGAGATCGAAATCCTCGTCGCCGCGCCTGGCGGCGCGCCGGCGGAAGACGAGACGGCGCGCGGTCGCGCCGGCAAGCAGCCCCAAATGGGCGACCCCACCGACCAGCGCCTGCCAGCGCCCGCCGCCATGGTCATCGTCCTCGTCGTCGTCGGCATCATAGTCCGGCACGGCGCCGACGCTGCGGGCATGGCGCGATGGCTCCGGCAGGGGCTCCAGCACGGGGGCCGGGTCGCGGCCGAGCCAGCCGGCGGCGCGCAGCATCAGGATCGTGGCCGGCACGCCGAGGCCAAGCCCGCCGACGATCATCGCCATGCCGGGCGTCAGATCGTCAGTCAGCATCGCCGGGATCATGTGAACGAAATCGCCGAGAAACCCGCCAAGTCCGGTCGGCAGCGGCCAACTGGCCGGCACGGGCAGGGCGGCAAGCGCCCCGGCGGCCAGAAGCGTGCCGGCAACCCAGGCGCCCAGGCGCCGCACGGCGATGCGGCTCGCGCGCGCCGACAGCAACCGCCAGCCCCACAGAACCACGGGCACGAGGAACACGGCCGCCGCAAGCCCCGATCGCCTGCATGAAGAAATCGGCGATCACCGCACCGGGCCAGCCGAGCGCATTGCGCACCGGCGCGGTGGTGGCATGGCTGAAGCTCGGGTCGGTGACCGACCAGGTGGCAAGCGCGGAGGCAAGCGCCGCGCTGGCGGCGATCACGGCGAGACCCGCCGCGCCGATCATGTTGCGCTTCAGGAACCGCTTCAGCGGCGCTTCAGTATCTTCCAGTCCAAGGGCCGCGGCACGGCCGGAGCGGGCAGGGGTGGCACGGCGCATGATCTCAAGACCCTCCCAGAACGCTGCGGACACGCGTGAGGCCGGTCTCGACGGTGGCGAGATCGTCGACCAGCGCGAGACGGATGAAATCGGCGCCGGGATTTCCGGAGCCGGCATCGACCGAAAGCACGTCGCCGGGCAGGACCTTCACGCCGGCCTCGGCCCAGAGCCGTTTGGCAACGGCGCTGCCACCGCCCCAGCGCGCCACATCCAGCCAGAGAAAGAACCCGCCTTCCGGCACGACATCGGCGAAGAGAGATCCGAGGATCCGCTCCGCGCTTGCGTATTTCTCGTTGTAGAGACGACGGTTTTCCGCGACATGCGCCTCGTCGCGATAGGCGGCGGCGGCCACCGCCTGCAGCGGCATCGGCACTTGCGGCGCGGCCAGCCCGCGAAACCGCGACCAGCTTGCCAGGAACTCCGGATCGCCGGCGGCGAAGCCGCAGCGCAGGCCGGCAAGGTTCGACCGTTTCGACAGCGAATTCAGACTGACCACATTGGCGAAGCCGTCG
The DNA here is from genome assembly GCA_006384855.1 of Tetraselmis striata. NCBI lineage: Eukaryota > Viridiplantae > Chlorophyta > Chlorodendrophyceae > Chlorodendrales > Chlorodendraceae > Tetraselmis > Tetraselmis striata. Next base: position 16,587 of record VCJN01002827.1, read on the forward strand.
CCCGTCGCATGGGCGGCTTCCAGCACGCCCGGCGGCGGCGTGTCGCGGTAGATCTCCGAATAGCATTCGTCGGCGATGATGAAGAAGCGATGCTTGCGGGCAAGGTCGATCAGTTTCGTCCAGGTCGCGAGATCGGCGACCGCGCCCTGCGGATTGGCCGGCGAGGCGTAGATGAAGGCGATCGTCCGCTCCAGAAGCGCCGGGGAGAGCGCGTCCAGATCGGGCAGGAACCCGGTTTCCGCCCCGGCATCCAGATAGACCGCCTCGGCGCCGGCCACATGGGCGGCGGCGGCATAGGTCTGGTAGAAGGGATTGGGCATGAGCACTGCCGGGCGCTCAGCCGATTTGGCGAGATAATCGCGCGCGCCGAGTGCGGCAAAGGTCAGCCCCTCGCGCGATCCGTTGAGCGGCAAGACGCCGCGCGCGCTGTCCAGCGTTCCGCCAAGGCCATAGCGCGTGTCGAGCCAGCCGGAGACGGCGGCGCGGAAATCGTCGGTACCGCGAATGTTCGGATAGCGGCTGAAGTCGGCGAGATTGGCGGCCAGGATGTCGCCGGTGAAGGCCGGAATCGGATGACGCGGCTCGCCGATGGTCATCACGATCGGCTCCGCGCCCGGAGGCACGCCCTCGATCAGCGCCGCCAGCCGCTCGAACGGATTGGCGGACGGCAGGCCGGGGCCGGAGGCTGCAGAACGAATGGGCGACACGGACATGCGGACCTGACTTCTCCCGTTCCACGCCAAACTGGCGCGCGCGGAACCTAAGATCTTGAAATCATTCAACCAGCTCTCGGGGAAGCAACAGTTCTCCACCCCGATCGGTCTCGTTTTGTCCGCAAAGCCTATCGCCGGTTGGTAAATCCCTCATTAACCAAGGAGCGAAAGCGGCCGCGCTTTACACAGACCGCGCGCCCGGCGGTGTCCGCCGGTCAGAAGTCGCAGGCGATGCCCTTGATTTCCCAGTCTTCATAGCGCGTCGGTTCCAGCCCGCCGCGCCCGTCGATCTCCCGGGGAAAGGCCTTCTGGCGGGCGTCGATCTCCTTGCGCCGGGCTTCGGCTTCCTTCAGGGCGCGCTGTGCCGGTGCGGGGAGATCCTCGAAGCGGCGCGGGGCGGGGGCCTCCGCTGCCGGATCCGCGACGGAAGCGGCTGACGGCGGGGTCGGATCCTGGAGGTCGGTCGTCTTGGACATGGCGGTTGCTGGCCTTCGCGGTTGCCGGGGCAAGGGCGGGGGACACGGGAAACGCGGCCCGCTCTCTTGCGCAACGGACCGTCTCCGCCAACATATAGGGCGCAATACCGGTGGCCTGCAACGCCACCGGCCGAAGCACCCGGGCAAGACGACGGGGAGCGACGCGGCACCGCCGCCAGACGAGGTTGAAACGGATGAACTATTTCCGCACGGCACTTCTGCTTGCCGCGATGACCGCGCTCTTCATGGGGCTCGGGTTCTTCATCGGCGGCCAGTCCGGCATGATGATCGCGTTCGTGATTGCCGCCGGCATGAACCTGTTCAGCTACTGGAACTCCGACAAGATGGTGCTCAGGATGCACCATGCGGTGGAGGCGAACGAACGCCAGGCGCCGGAGCTGTTCGCCATGGTGCGCGAGCTCGCGGCGCGGGCCGACCTGCCGATGCCGAAGGTCTATCTCATCGACAACCCCCAGCCCAACGCCTTCGCCACCGGCCGCAACCCGCAAAATGCCGCCGTCGCGGCCACCACCGGACTGCTGAATTCGCTGTCGCGCGAAGAGGTTGCAGGCGTGATGGCGCACGAGCTCGCGCATGTGAAGAACCACGACACGCTGATCATGACGATCACCGCGACGATTGCCGGCGCGATTTCCATGCTCGCCAATTTCGCGTTCTTTTTCGGCGGCAACCGCGACAACAACAATCCGCTCGGCTTCGTCGGCGTGATCGTGATGATGATCGTCGCGCCGATGGCGGCGATGCTGGTGCAAATGGCGATCAGCCGCACCCGCGAATATGCCGCCGACCGGATGGGAGCCGAGATCTGCGGCAATCCGATCTGGCTTGCCTCCGCGCTCGACAAGATCGCCGGCGGCGCGGCGCGCATCCACAATCCGGATGCCGAACGCAATCCGGCGACCGCGCATATGTTCATCATCAATCCGCTTTCGGGCGAGCGCATGGACAACCTGTTCTCCACCCACCCCAACACCGAAAACCGCATCCGCGCCCTGCGCGAGATGGCGTCCGGCGGCGGGGGCGGGGCCCGCTTCGAGGGTCCGGTGCGGGCAGATCCTCCCGGCCCCTGGGGCCGGCGCGGCACCGGGACGGGTGGCACCCGCGCCGACGGCCCGGCATCGCGCGGCCCCTGGGGCTGACGAAAGGATCGGGCGCCTTTTCGCAGGCCGTCGGGCGATTTCGGCCTTGTGAAGACCGCGCCCGGCGGTGCATATGCGCAGTCTCGCTTGACCAGGACCCCGCGACCGCCCGCTCCGCGACACCCGCGAGAGACCGGGCGGTCCGTCAAACCGAAAGACGCGCCCCATCGTGCCGACCTCCAGACCGCCCGGCCGCAAGACCCCGAACGCGAAACGCCGTCCGCCCCAGTCCGGGCGCGGGACTGCGGACCGGTCGACAACTGGCCGCGAGACCCCGGGCCTCAAGGCGCGCAAGATCGCGGCCGAGGTGCTGGGCCGCGTGATCTACGGACGTCGGCCGCTCGACGAGGAGCTTCACGACGCACGCGGACATCCCGAGTTGCACACGCTCGGCGACAAGGACCGCGCGCTGGTGCGTGCCATCCTCGGCCTTGCGCTGCGCCGCCGCGGCCAGATCGCGGCTGCCCTCGAGATGCTGCTGGAGCGTCCGATCCCGGAAAAGACCGGCGCCGTCATGAACATCCTGCATGTCGCGGGCGCACAGATCCTGTTCATGGAGGTGCCCGACCGGGCGGCCGTCGATATCGCCGTTGCCGACGCCGGTCGCGATCCGGTGACCCGCCGCTACAAGGGTCTCGTCAACGCCGTGTTGCGGCGCATGTCGGACAACTCCGCCGAACTGCTGGAGAAGACCGGGCAGGTCTGGCGCAACACGCCGGTCTGGCTCTTCGCCGGCTGGCAGAAGGCCTATGGCGAGGAAACGGCGCTGGCGATCGCCGCCATGCACCAGCATGAACCCAATCTGGACCTCACCGTAAAAGCCGACCCGCAGGCCTGGGCCGAGCGTCTCGGCGGGCAGATTGTCGCGCGCGACACCGTTCGCCTCGCGGAGACCAGCGGGCGCATCGAAGCCCTTGTCGGATACGACGAGGGTGCCTGGTGGGTGCAGGACGCCGCCGCCAGCCTGCCGGCAAAGCTGCTGGGAGACGTCTCGGCCAAGCGGGTGGCCGACCTGTGTGCCGCGCCCGGCGGCAAGACAGCGCAACTCGCCCAGGCCGGCGCGTCGGTCACGGCCTTCGACATCTCAAAGAAGCGCCTTGCGCGGCTGTCGGAAAATCTCGAAAGGCTCGGACTTCAGGCCGAGGTGGTGGCCGCCGACCTGCTGGAATACGATCCCGGGACGCACTTCGATGCGATCCTGCTCGATGCGCCCTGCAGCGCGACCGGTACGATCCGCCGCCACCCGGAGGTTGCCTGGAACCGGCGCAAGGAGGATATCGACACGCTCGCCGAGCGTCAGGCATCGCTGCTTGCACGGGCGGCGACCTGGCTCGCGTCCGGCGGAACCCTCGTCTATTGCACCTGCTCGCTCGAGCCGGCTGAAGGCGAGAAGCAGATCGAGGCGTTTCTTGCCGCCAATCCGGACTTCCGCCGCGAGCCGATCCGCGAGGCGGAAACCGGCGTGGCGGGAACGGTGACCGACGCCGGAGACCTGCGCACGCTGCCCCTCGTCGCTCCCGCGCGATCCGGCGGCTGCCGGCGGGCTCGACGGCTTCTTTGCCGCAAGGCTGGTGCGCCGCGCCTCCACGGACGCGACCGGCTGATCCAGGACGACAAATCGCCCGCTCCTTGCGGATATCACCGGCCGACCCGTCTCGACCGGGGGCACGCTCGTCGCGACCCTTGACGCAGGATCGGCCATCGATTATCCCATTTATGAGAGCATCGCTCACAAATGAGAATTTCCATGGTGATCGACCAGGATGCCAGACTTGCCGAGCGGATCCACACCCTGCGAACCCGCGAGGGCTGGACGCTGCAGGAGCTGGCCGACCGGAGTTCGGTCAGTCGGGCGACGCTGTCGCGGATCGAAAACGCGGAGGTCAGCCCGAACACGCAGGTGCTGGCGAAGCTCTGCTCGGCCTTCGGCCTGACCCTGACCCGGCTGCTCGCCCCCCCTCGACGGCGGATTTCAGCCGCTTGTCGCCCACAAGGATCAGACGACATGGGCCGATGCCGACGCCGGTTTCACGCGCCGGGTCGTCTCGCCGCCAAGCCGCGGCCTGAACGCCGAGGTGATCCGCTGCGACCTGAAGGCAAACACCCGCATCGACTATGAAACGCCGCCGGTCTCCGGTCAGGAGCACCATCTGGTCATGCTGGAGGGCAGGCTCGATGTCGAGATCGACGGCCAGGCTTACGCGTTGTCGCAGGGCGACTGCCTGCGCTATCGGCTTTTCGGCGCCTCGCGCTTCGAAACCGGCGCCGAGCCCGCCGCCTATCTGCTGCTGCTGGACTGAGCCCATGCCCGAGACCACGTCCCGCCCCGTGCCCGAGGTTTCCATCATCCCCTTGTCCGGCGACGCGCTCGAGGCGCATCTCGACGCCCTGTCCGCCATCCTCGTCGCCAGCGTGGATGCCGGCGCGGCGATCAGCTTCCTGCAGCCGCTCGACCCGCTGGCCGCGCGGGCTTTCTGGACGGAAAACGTGTTTCCTCAGGTTCGCCGGGGCAACCGGGTGCTGCTGGCGGCCGTTTGCGGCGACACAGCGGTCGGCACCGTGCAACTGGAAACGCGGCTTCCGCCCAATCAGCCGCATCGCTGCGAGGTCTCGAAAATGGCGGTGCACCCGCACCACCGGCGACGGGGCATTGCCCGGTCGTTGATGCAGGCGCTGGAAGGACACGCCAGAGCCCGGGGCAAGACGTTGATCACCCTCGACACGAAAACAGGCGACGCCGCCCAGAGCCTCTATGCCTCCCTCGGTTACACGGAAGCGGGCATCGTGCCTGGTTTCGCGCTCGATCCGGACGGCAAGCGGCTGCATTCCACCACCTACATGTACAAGGCCCTGTAACATCGCCGCCACCGGCCGGTCGCGGCATGTCTTGCGGTCCCGTCTTGCCGTCGTTTGCGGCCGGCCGCTCATGCGGCTGACCCTGCGGCCAGCCCAAAACCGGAATAAACCGGCAGATTTCCAAAGATACATGTCGAATCGAGCATTAAGTTGTAACGGATCGCTAACCTTAATCCGTAAGACTCGTTTCAAATGCGAACATGCGTCGCGAAAGGAAACGAGTGCAACGCCCGGCGGGCTGGAGGGAAACCGATCGAGATGACGCTATTGTCAGTGGCCGAACGGGCACGGGTCTGGCGTCTTCTCGCGCACACGGCCTGGCAGTCCATATTGCGCTGGGTTCACGGCGGACCCCTGTTCAGATGGCGACCGTTTTCCGGCGCGCCGGCGCGACTTCTGATCGCGCCGCAGGACCTGCGCACGGCGGACGGCACCAATGCGGCCGACATCTATGCCGGCCGCTTCGTTTTCGCCGGTCAACAGATCGAGGCAAACGGACGCTCGCCCTTCGAGGTCGAGCCGCCGTCGCGCGACTGGGCGCGGGCGCTGCACGGCTTCGGCTGGCTGCGCCACCTCAAGGCCGCCGACACCGTGGTCGCGCGCCAGAACGCACGCGCGCTCGTCGACGACTGGATGCGGTTTTGCGGCTATTGGCACGACACCGGCTGGGAACAGCCCGTCGTGGCGCGCCGGGTGCTGGCCTGGCTGTCACAGTCGCCGCTGATCCTTGAGGATTGCGACCCGCGAGTTCTACCGCCGCTTCCTGCGCTCCCTGGCGCGCCAGGTCCGTTATCTCCGGCGCACGATGAACGAGACGCCCGACGGCGTGCCGCGGCTGACCGCGGCCATCGCCGTTGCCGCCGCCACCGTATCGATGTCCGGACAGGGACGCTACGTGCGCCAGAGCCTGCGCCGTCTCGACCAGGAGCTGACCCGCCAGATCCTCGCCGACGGCGGCCATGTGTCGCGCAATCCGGCGGCGCTTCTAGACATTCTCGTCGATCTTCTGCCCGTGCGCCACGCGCTGACGGTGCAGGGCCTGCCGACGCCCCAGGCGGTGATGCAGTCGATCGACCGGATGATGCCGATGATCCGCTTCTTTCGCCATGGCGACGGGGCCTTCGCCCATTTCAACGGCATGGGGCCGACCCCGGCGGATCTGGTGGCCACGATCCTTGCCTATGACGATGCCCGCGGCGCCCCGCCGAGCAATGCGCCGCATTCCGGCTATCAGCGGCTCAGCGCCGGCGACACGGTGGTGCTGATGGAGACCGGCTGCCCGCCGCCGCCGGCCCTCAGCCTCAACGCCCATGCCGGTTGCCTGTCCTTCGAGATGTCCTCCCGGCGCACCCGGCTGATCGTCAACTGCGGCGTCTCGTCGTCCGATCGCGGCACCTGGCGCACCGTCTCGCGCTCCACCGCCGCCCATTCGACCGCGACCATCGACGACACCTCCTCCGCGCGCTTCCTCTCCGATCCGCGCTACCGCGACTGGCTCGGCGCGCCCATCGTCGCCGGCCCGACGCAGGTGCCCGTCACCCGCGACGACGGCCCCGACGGCCTGCGCGTCATCGCCAGCCATAACGGCTATCAGGAAAGCCACCGCCTGCTGCACGAGCGCGAGCTGACGCTTGCGACCGACGGCAGCGTGCTCGACGGCATCGACCGGTTCATGCCGACCGGAAAGGCCGTGCGCGGCGACGAATTCGCCCTGCGCTTTCATCTGCATCCGGCGCTGAAGGCGAGCACCGTTCGGGCGGGAACCGCCGTGCTGATCGTCGCGCCCGACGGCGAGGCCTGGGAATTCGTCGCGCCGGGCTGCGAAACCGTGATCGAGGAATCGATCTATCTGTCGGATTCTTACGGCCACCGGCGCAGCGAGCAGATCGTGGTCTACGGCCGCGTCGCCCACCGCCGCGAAGCCGCCTGGCAGTTCCGCCGCACCGCCGCCCCGCAGGCCGTGCGCCGGCGTGTCAGCGATGCAGGCGCGGAAGAACTCGACCTCTAGTCGCAAAAACCGGCCGACGGCGCCGCCAAACGCCTGAAAAACGCCGGGCCTTGCGCGTTTTCTCGCGGCTTTCCCCCATCATCGCCTTTCCGAAATCGGCGCTTCATGCTAGGCGCTTGGGCCATCTCCCAATGCCCAACCGCCGAAGGAAAATCCACATGGCCGTGGTGTCGAAACGCACTCCCGTTCCCGAGCTGGTCCCCGTCAAGCGCGCGCTTCTGTCCGTCTCCGACAAGACGGGCCTCATCGACTTTGCCAAGGCCCTGGCCGCGCGCGGCGTTTCGCTGGTCTCCACCGGCGGCACACGGGCGGCCCTTGCCGACGCGGGCCTTGCCGTCAGCGACATTTCCGAGGTCACCGGCTTTCCCGAGATCATGGACGGACGGGTGAAGACGCTGCATCCCAAGGTCCACGGCGGCCTGCTCGCGATCCGCGACGATGCAGACCATGCCGCGGCCATGCGCGAGCACGGCATCGAGGGCTTCGACCTCGTCTGCGTGAACCTCTACCCCTTCGAGGACACGGTGGCGAAGGGCGCGGATTTCGCGACCGCCATCGAGAACATCGACATCGGCGGACCGGCGATGACCCGCGCGGCAGCCAAGAACCACGCCTATGTGACCATGATCAGCGATCCGGCCGATTATGCCGGCGTGATCGACGCCATGGACCACAACGAGGGCCAGGTGCCGCTGGAGCTGCGCAAGCGGCTGGCGCAGAAGGCCTTCGCCCGCACCGCCGCCTATGACGCGGCCGTCTCCAACTGGTTCGCGGGCGCGATCGGCGAGCCGGCGCCGGCCCATGTCGCCATGGGCGGCCAGCTTTCCTCGGTGATGCGCTACGGCGAGAACCCGCACCAGCAGGCGGCCTTCTACACCACGCCGGAACGCCGCAACGGCGTCGCCACCGCCCGGCAGGTGCAGGGAAAGGCGCTGTCCTACAACAACATCAACGACACGGATGCCGCCTTCGAGCTGGTCAGCGAATTCGATCCGGCCGTCTCCGCCGCCGTCGCGATCATCAAGCACGCCAACCCCTGCGGCGTCGCCGTCGGCGACAGTCTCAAGGACGCTTATGAAAAGGCGCTGGCCTGCGATCCCGTGTCCGCCTTCGGCGGCATCGTCGCGCTGAACCGCCCGCTCGACGCCGACGCCGCGACCGAGATCGTCAAGATCTTCACCGAGGTGATCATCGCCCCCGACGCCAGCGACGAGGCTATCGCGATCGTCGCGGCGAAGAAGAACCTGCGCCTGCTCCTGACCGGCGGCCTTGCCGACCCGCGCGCCGGCGGCCGCATCGTCAAGTCGGTGGCCGGCGGCCTGCTGGTCCAGGACCGCGACAACCGGCGTCGTCGATGATCTCGACCTCAAGGTGGTCACCAAGCGCCAGCCGAGCGAACAGGAGCTCGCGGACCTCAAGTTCGCCTTCCGCGTGGCGAAACACGTGAAGTCCAACGCCATCGTCTATGTGAAGGACGGAGCAACGGCGGGCATCGGCGCCGGCCAGATGAGCCGCATCGACAGCGCGCGCATCGCCGCCCAGAAAGCGCAGGATGCGGCCAAGACGGCCGGCTGGGACGCGCCGCGCACGCAAGGCTCGGCGGTTGCCTCCGACGCCTTCTTCCCCTTCGCCGACGGTCTGCTCGCCGCAGCCCAGGCGGGCGCGACCGCCGTGATCCAGCCGGGCGGGTCCATGCGCGATCAGGAGGTGATCGACGCGGCCGACGAAGCCGGGCTCGCCATGGTCTTCACCGGGATGCGGCACTTCCGCCACTGACCGGGCCGGCCATCGCCGGGACCCGAGGAAACGGGGGCCGCGCGGCGCGCTTTGATTTTGCCCGCCGCGCACCCCACATATCCCCTGTCCGCGACATTCGACGCGAAAGGGATGACAGATGGCGGCCAGCTACGACAACCTCGGTATCGATCCGGAATATCTCGGCCCCGAGGAGGAGCGCGAACGCAAGGTGCGTGCGCGCATCTTCGATGTCGCGCGCAAGGCCGCCGGCCAGATCCCCTTCATGGAAGACGTGATCGCCGCCTATTACTGCGCGCTCGATCCGGCGACACCGTCGCGGGTGCGCGGCGCCATTCTGGCCGCGCTGGCCTATTTCGTGATGCCGCTGGACATGATCCCGGACGTCCTGCTCGGCGTCGGCTTCACCGATGACGCCAGCTTGCTGATGGGCGTGCTGGCGCTGGTCCGTGCCCATGTGCGCGACGAACATCTGGACGCCGCGCGCGAGGCGCTGACGCCAAAGAGCCGCAAACGCTCCTGACGGCGCCCTGCATCCGCAGCAAAGCTATTCGGAAGGATCGCTGGTGTCGCGGGACGATGGCGTCTTCATGCGCCAACACCCGGCCTGACGGCCCGCCAGGAGCCAGTAGACGAAGCCGCCGACGAAGCCGGCCGCCAGCACCACGAGGCTGCCGCGCGGCAGGCCTGAGGGCGCGCTCTGGACACCCGCCGCCTGTCCACCGGCGTCCTGCATGACCCAATGCGCGAGCGCGATCAGTCCGCCGGAAGCAAGGTGAAACACGATGCCGCGCAGCCGCAGCATCTCGGAGAAAAGCACGGCGATCAGCGCCGGCACGAAGGACAACCCGCCAATCACGCTCGCCCCGACGAGCCCGGCGCCGACAGCGGCCCCGATCTCCGCCGGATGCGCGTCCCCCGTCCAGGCCTGGAACAGGCCGAAGGCCAGAAAGAGGCCCGCCGCGACGAAGGCAAGCACCAGCGCGATCACCACACGGATCGTCTGGGCGAGGACTGCGGCGGCATCGATCATGTCACTCAGGCGCTTTGCCCGGCTGGTGCCGCCTCAAGCGCTGCCCGGTCGCGGGCGCGCATGCGCTCCGATTCCGACTTGAGCTGGCCGCAGGCGGCGAAGATGTCCCGCCCGCGCGGGGTGCGGATCGGCGAGGCATAGCCGGCCTTGTTCACCACATCCGCGAAAGCCTCGATCTGCTCCCAGTCGGAACATTCGTGCCCCGACCCCGGCCACGGGTTGAACGGGATCAGGTTGATCTTGGCCGGAATGCCCTTCAGGAGCTGCACCAGCTTGCGGGCATCGGCCAGACTGTCGTTGACGCCCTTGAGCATCACATATTCGAAGGTGATCCGCCGGGCGTTGTTCAGCCCCGGATAGGCGCGGCAGGCGTCGAGCAGCGCCGCGATGTTCCATTTCTTGTTGATCGGCACCAGTTCGTCGCGCAAGTCGTCGCGCACCGCATGCAGCGAGATCGCCAGCATGCAGCCGATTTCGGCGCCGGTGCGGGCGATTTCGGGAACGATGCCTGAGGTCGACAGGGTGATGCGCCGCTTGGAGAGCGACAATCCGTCGCCATCGGACGCGATCAGCAGGGCCTTCTTGACGTTGTCGAAATTGTAGAGCGGCTCGCCCATGCCCATCATCACGATGTTGGTGACAAGCCGGCCCTCGCTCGGCACCGCCGCATCGGCCGGCGTCTCTCCGTGCGGAAAATCGCCGAGACGGTCGCGGGCGATCAGGATCTGCGAGAGGATTTCCTCCGCCGTCAGATTGCGCACCAGCCGCTGGGTGCCGGTATGGCAGAAGCTGCAGGTCAGCGTGCAGCCCACCTGCGACGACACGCAAAGCGTCCCGCGCCCCTCTTCCGGGATATAGACCGTTTCGATCTCCACCGGACGGCCGGCCCCGCGCGGCGGGAAGCGGAACAGCCACTTGCGCGTGCCGTCGTTGGAAATCTGCTCCGAGACGATCTCGGGCCGCGCGATGGTGAAAGCGTCGGCGAGTTGCGCGCGCAGATCCTTGGAAACATTGAGCATATCGGCAAAATCCGACACGCCGCGCACATAGAGCCAATGCCACATTTGGGCGACCCGCATGCGCAGCTGGCGCTCGGGAACGCCAATGCCGGCAAGGGCCTGCGCCAGTTCGTCACGGTCGAGACCGATCAGCGTCGGCTTTTCCGCAGGCTGTGCCGCCATTGCCGGGGCGGGCGAGGTGCCGCGCCGCTTGTCGGGTCCATCGATGTCGATCACGGTCATGATCCGGGTTCCAAAGGTTCGTGCGTTGTCTGGGTGCGGCGCCGGCAGGGCCTCTGGGCGTCGTGCGGCCGCAGGGGCGCGCATCCGTCCCGCCGAAGCCTAACATGCCGGGGCTCGCGGCGGATGCCCCGAAACGCGAGAGGCCTCCGCCAACGCCGAAAGGCGGTGGCCTGAACCACCGCCTTTCGACAGGACGTCTAGATATACGTCATCGCATGCGAATGCGAGTCCGATCGCCCGCCAAAACCCGCCAGCCTTACCGGCAGGCCGTGTCCGCGGAGCCGATCGCCGCCGTCACGCCGGACAGCGAATAGGTGTAGGTCGTCTGCGTGCCGCGCGCCGAAACGCCCGACACGACCATCTCCCGTCCGGCCTTCATCGCGGCGACGAGCTTGCGCTCTTCCGCCGGATTGGCCATCCAGGCGCCATCCTTCTTGGTGAACATCGTGAACTTCTGCCCGTCGATATCGACGGAAACAGACGACTGCTCCTTGAAGGAATAGCCGACGATCACACTCGGCTCGTTGTCGACATTCTCACCCGGGCGGTTCGACACGAAGAAGAACACATCTCCGTGATTGCGATCGCTCGGCGCGAGCTTCGTGGGTTTCGAAAGCGCGTAACAGACCTTGCCCTTGGCACCGCCGTAGGAATAGGTCGCCCATGCGCTGTGCTGGCCGATCAGAGCCGGCGTCTGCGCCAGCGCTGCCGCGCTCGTGAAAACAAGCGCAAGAAGGGCCGGAATTAGCGTTCGTGCCTGCATCATCTCCTAACCGCTACTGCTCCCGTTGGATTTGGGTCAAACTTGCCAGGTTGGGGTTACCTTGTCTTAAGGTTATCGCGCCGCAAGTTACGAAAGGGTTGATAGACGCGCGCTAACGTGGCGCGACCTGTAAAACCCGGTATGATCGTGATGCAGAGCACGCTGCCTGTACAAATCGGGCGAGAGTGTGACATCACCGGAAATGCGGGATAAACCAAAACGCTATTGACGAATGCGGTGATGGCGGGCTGTTGTGCCCGCAGGGATCGAAAGACGGTTGCCGGGTGTTCGGAACCTGTATCCAGCCGTGGATCATGGGAACCGGCATATCGGGCGCGGCAAGCAGGAATGGAAAACGACAACCAATGTGGAACACTGCCGACCAGCTTCCTTGGACGGGTGAGGCCGCATAGACCGTGGCAAAGCCCGACCCGCTGACAGACCTGATCCGCCGCGTTGCAGAGCAACGCGACAAGACCGCCTTTGCGGGATTGTTCGACCATTTCGCGCCGCGCCTGAAGTCCTATCTCATACGCCTGGGGGCCGACGCCGCCTCGGCGGAAGAACTGACCCAGGAGGTGATGATCACCCTGTGGCGCAAGGCGCATCTCTTCGATGCCAGCCGCGCGACAGCCGCAACCTGGCTGTTCCGCATCGCCCGCAACCGACGGATCGACGCGCTGAGGCGCGACCGCTCGGCCCTGCTCGACAAGGAAGACCCGAGCCTGCGGCCCGCCGCACCTGAGGACCAGGACGACGAGCTCGATGCCCGCCTGCGCGAGGACCGCGTGCGCGAGGCGCTGACCTCGCTTCCCGAGGAACAGGCCGATCTCATCCGTCGCGCGTTTTTCTCCGGCCTGTCGCACAGCCAGATCGCCGAAGACACCGGCCTGCCGCTCGGCACGGTGAAATCGCGCATCCGCCTCGCCTTCGCCCGCCTGCGGCGCATCCTCGAGGCCGACGAGGCCGTCGACATCAATTGACGGCGTTCTTCCCTTTTTTTCGAGAAAGCGCCGCTCAGCGCCCGGCACCCACGGTTGCAACCGAAGGCTTTGACCGCAGCACGAAGACGGCCGCCGAAACGCCGGCGGCCTTTATATTATGCTATTGATTTAATTTGAGAAATCAGGACGGAACGCCGAGAATGCGGCAGATCTCGTCGAGCTGCTCCAGCGATGCATAGCGGATCTTGAGCTCGCCCGTGCCCTTGTCCTGCTTGTGGGCAATGGCGATCTTCAGGCCGAGCGTATCGGTCAGCCGCTTTTCCAGCGCCCGCGTGTCGGCGTCCTTCTCGGCCTTTTCGACCTTGCCTTTCGGCCCGACCTTCTTGGCGAAAGCATCCGGGTCCTGCGCCAGCCGCTCGGCCTCGCGCACGTTCAGGCCCTTTTCCAGGATGAGCTCGGCAAGTGCTGCCGGATCCTCGGCCGTGATCAGCGCACGCGCGTGGCCCGCCGTCAGCAGGCCTTCCGCCAGATAGTCCTTCACCGAGTTGGGAAGCTTGAGCAGGCGCAGCGTGTTGGCCACATGACTGCGGCTCTTGCCGATCACCTTGGCCAGTTCGCTCTGGCTGTAGGAAAACTCCTGGACGAGCTGGTCGTAGCCGAGCCCCTCCTCGATCGGATTGAGATCGGCGCGCTGGACGTTCTCGATGATCGCCAGTTCCAGCGCTTCCTGATCGGTGACATCGCGCACCACGACCGGCACGACATGCAGGCCGGCGCGCTGCGCGGCCCGCCAGCGCCGCTCGCCGGCAATGATCTCATAGGCGTTGTCGCGGGCCGACACAGGACGCACCAGCAGCGGCTGGACGATCCCCTTCTCGCGGATGGAGGAGGTCAGGTCGTCGAGATCCGCCTCGGTGAAGCTCTTGCGCGGGTTGCGCGGGTTGGCGGTCAGGAACTCGATCGGCACCCGGCGCGTGTCGCGCGGCGGACGCGGATCCGCGGGCGGCTCGGTTCCGACCTCACCGATCAGCGCGGCCAGCCCCCGTCCGAGCCGCTTCTTCTTTCCACCGTCTTCGTCAGCCATTTCGCTCACTCGTCACCCATGCGCGCGCCCCGTGCGCGTGTTCCCTTGAAAGTCCGCAAGTCCAATTGTTGCGCATCCGAATCCAATGCAACCGCACCGCATCCCGGTCAGGCGGCGACACCGCGCAGCGCCCGCTCCCGCTGGATGATCTCCGACGCCAGCCGCAGATAGGCCTGGCTGCCGGAGCACTTCAGATCGTAGAGCAGCGCCGGCTTGCCGTAGGACGGCGCTTCCGACACCCGCACATTGCGCGGGATGATCGTGTCATAGACCGCATCGCCCATGGTCTCGCGCACATCCGCCACCACCTGGTTGGACAGGTTGTTGCGGCTGTCGAACATCGTCAGCACGATGCCGTGGATGGACAGTTCCGGATTCAGCGCCGCCTTGACCTGCTCGACCGTGCTCAGCAACTGGCTGAGACCCTCCAGCGCGAAGAACTCGCACTGCAACGGCACCAGGATCGAATGGGACGCCGAAAGCGCGTTGATGGTCAGCAGGTTGAGCGACGGCGGGCAGTCGATCAGCACATAGGTGAAATCGAAGCCGCCTTCGCTGCCACGCTCGCCGTGGGCCATCTCCGACACGGCGGAGCGCAGCCGATGCGCCCGGTCGGAGCGCGAGGCGATCTCCAGCTCGACGCCCAGAAGGTCCATGGTCGATGGCGCCACCCACAAGCGCGGCACGGCGGTTTCCTGGATCGTTTCGGCCAGGGAACACTCGCCGGTCAGAACATCATAGGTCGACAGGTCCCGCGCCCGCCGGTCGATGCCGAGACCGGTGGAGGCATTGCCCTGCGGGTCGAGGTCGACCACCAGCACGCGTTCGCCGATGGCGGCCAGCGCCGTTCCGAGGTTGATGGCGGTCGTGGTCTTGCCGACACCACCCTTCTGGTTGGCCAGCGCCAGAACGCGCGGAGACTGAGGAAGCATGCTCATCCGGATCTAACCTTTCCCTGTCGCGCCGCGCGGCCGGATCCGCTTGAGTATCAAGAGCCGGCTGTCGGGATCGATGAGGCTGTTCTGTTCTACCATGTCGAAGTCGAAGGCGTGAGACGCTTGCGCGACCTCCTCGCGAAAATTTTTCCCCTTGTGGAAAATCGCCAGCGCACCGTGGCGCACAAAGGGCTCCGCAAAGCCGCAGAGAACCGAAAGATCCGCAAGCGCGCGGGCCGAAACCGCCTGGATCGGCGTGGCTCCGGAGGATGCCAGATCTTCCGCCACAGCCTCGATGCGCTCGGCATGGACAGTCGCCGGACACCCGGTCTCCCGGATCACCGCGCGCAGGAAAGCGACCTTGCGCTGGTTGCTTTCCACCATATGCACATGGGCGTCGCCCTGCGATTTTGCGTCCTGCATCAAGGCGATGGCCGTCACCAGCCCGGGAAAGCCCGCGCCGCTGCCAAGATCGACCCACTGGCGCGCGCCCTCTCCGGCCTTGAGCACCTGGAGACTGTCGGCGACATGCCGGCGCCAGACGTCCGGCAAGGTGGACGGCGCCACAAGGTTCTGCGCTTTTTGCCAGCGCAGCAGCAGATCGACGTAGATCCTCAGCCGATCTTCTGTTTCACGTGAAACGGGGAAAACGTCGTGGAGAACCTGGGGACTGTCTGTGACGGAAACGGCGGCGGGGCGGCTCATGCGGCAGCCCCCGGCCGGTCCGCGCGCCGGCGGACATGCGACAGCAGCAGGCTGAGCGCCGCCGGCGTCACCCCGTCGATCCGCGCCGCCTGGCCGAGAGTTTCCGGCCGCACCGCGTCGAGCTTCTGCCGCGCCTCGTTCGACAGCCCGCGCACGGCGCCATAGTCGAGATTCTGCGGCAACACCAATGCCTCGTCCCGGCGCAGGGCGTCGATATCCGCGGCCTGGCGCTGCAGATAGACCGCATAGAGCGCATCGATCGCCACCTGCTCCGCGCTGGCGCGGTCGAGCGCGGCGATCTCCTGCGGCCACAGCGCCGCCAGCCGGTCGAGATCGATATCGGGGTAGGACAATAGCTCGAAGGCCGAGCGGCGCACGCCGTCCTGATTGATCGGCAGACCGGCGCGGCGACCGACCTCGGGTGTCGCCGTCAGGCCTTCGAGCACCGAACGGGTCTCGGCAAGTCTTGCGCATTTCGTTTCGAAACCGACTCGACGGATCGCACCGACGCAGCCGATCTCCAGCCCGAGCGGCGTCAGGCGCTGGTCGGCGTTGTCGGCACGCAGCGACAGCCGGTATTCGGCGCGCGAGGTGAACATGCGATAAGGCTCGGACACACCGCAAGTCACGAGATCGTCGATCATCACGCCGATATAGCCCTGATCGCGGCCGAAGACGATTTCCACGCCGCCACCGACGGCCCGCGCCGCATTGAGCCCGGCAACAAGCCCCTGTGCCGCCGCCTCCTCGTAGCCGGTCGTGCCGTTGATCTGGCCGGCGAGAAACAGACCGGCGACCCGACGGGTTTCCAGTGTGCGGCTAAGCTCGCGCGGATCGATGTGATCATATTCGATGGCATAGCCTGACTTGATCACCGAGACACGCTCCAGACCCGGGATGGTCTTGAGGAACGCAAGCTGCACATCCTCCGGCAGCGACGTGGAGATCCCGTTCGGATAGACCGTGTGGTCGTCGAGCCCCTCCGGCTCGAGAAAGATCTGGTGCCCGTCCCGGTCGGCAAAGCGCACCACCTTGTCCTCGATCGAAGGACAATAGCGGGGCCCCTGCCCGGTGATATGGCCGGAATACATCGCCGAACGCTGCAGGTTCGCGCGTATGATGTCGTGGGTCTCCGGCGTCGTGCGGGTGATGTGGCAGGAAATCTGCGGCGTCTCGATGGCCGCCGTCAGGGTGGAAAATGGTTCCGGAACCGAATCGCCCTTCTGCTCCTCAAGCCGGGCCCAGTCGATGGTGCGCCCGTCGAGCCGCGCCGGTGTCCCGGTCTTCAACCGGCCAAGCTCGAAGCCATGATCGAGCAGCGAGGCGGCAAGGCGCCGCGCCGGCGGTTCGCCCGCCCGGCCGGCCGGAATCCGCTGATCGCCGATATGAATGACACCGCGCAGGAACGTCCCGGTGGTCAACACGATGGCGCCGGCGGAAAGCTCCCGCCCGTCGGCGAGACGCACACCGGTCGCCCGCCCGTCGGCGACGAGCAGCTCGGCCGCCTCGCCCTCGATCACCTCGAGGTTGGCCGTCTCGCGGATCGCGTCCTGCATCGCCGCGCGGTAGAGCGCCCGGTCCGCCTGGGCACGGGGACCGCGCACCGCCGGCCCCTTGCGCCGGTTGAGCAGCCGGAACTGGATGCCGGCCTTGTCGGCGACGCGCCCCATCAAGCCGTCGAGCGCATCGACCTCGCGCACGAGATGGCCCTTGCCGAGACCGCCGATCGCCGGATTGCAGGACATCACGCCGACGGTGGCGAAGCTGTGGGTCACCAGAGCGGTGCGCGCGCCCATGCGTGCGCTGGCGGCCGCTGCCTCGCAGCCCGCATGTCCGCCGCCGATCACGATCACATCGAGGCGTCGATCCGCCGGCTGCGATCCCTTCGAACGCATCGCGTCCGCCATAGTCACGTCTCCGATTGCTCAGGATGGAAGTGCCGCCGCTGCGCCAGTCCCCTCGTCCTGCTGTCGAGCCTGAAACGATTCCCCGCCCGTGAGAACCACGCCGGCCTGAAGGACAGACCGTCGCCGGATGACCGGCCGCCCGATAGAGGTGCGTTTCCGGGAAACCGCCAAGCGGTAATTATGGTCTTTGAATATCCAATCGCCACGACACGGTCAAAACAACTTCCGCCAAGTCAGGCAGAAACGACAGCGCAAATATCGGGCGCCGACCCGGCCTAAGCCGCCCATCCGCGCGAGTTTGCCGGAGAAACAGCGGTCATTACGGGAGAGTCTTCATTACGGTTTTGAATCGAACCCCGATTCCTGCTGTTTCACGTGAAACGCTCGTTTACTTGCCGATACAAAATTCAGAGAAAATCACGTCCAGCAGATCCTCGACCCCGACCCGGCCGGCAATCCGCCCAAGGGCATCCGCAGCCGTGCGCAGGTCTTCGGCGCGCAATTCCAGCGGCCGTCCGCCCGAAATCGCCGCCGTCAGCGACTCGCGTGCGACCGCAATCCAGCGACGGTGACGGTCGCGGGTCGCCACCGGATCGGAGGTGCTGCCGACGGCGTCACGGGCAAAGGCGCCCAGGGCCGAGATCAGATCGGCGAGACCCTCTCCGGTCAGCGCCGACAGGCGGAACCTCGGTTCATCCCCCTCGCCGCCGCGGCCGGAAGGCGCTGCCCCTGGAAGATCCTGCTTTGTGGCAACCGTCCAGACCGGGGCGGAGACCTCCGGAGCGGCGCGGGCGTGCCCGGCCTGCGCATCGGGATCGGTCAGCCACAGCACCAGATCGGCATCGGCGGCGCGCGCCAGAGCCCGCCGGATCCCCTCCCGCTCCACCTGGCCTTCCGCCTCGCGGATGCCGGCGGTGTCGATCAGGGTGAGCGGATAGCCGTCGAGATCGAGATGCACCTCGATCACGTCGCGCGTGGTGCCGGCCTCCTCGGTAACGATGGCGACATCGCGCTGCGCGATGGCGTTCAGCAGGCTCGACTTGCCGGCGTTGGGCCGGCCAAGCAACGCCACCTGGACGCCCGAGCGCAACCGCTCGGCACCGCGCGAACGCGCGAGATGGGCATCGATCTCGTCGCGCAACCGTTCCGCCTCCGCCCAGATCCCGTCCACGACGCTGCCCGGCACATCGTCTTCGTCGGCGAAATCGAAGTCGGCCTCGATCATGGCACGCATCCGAATCAATCGGCTCCGCCAGCCGTCATAGACCGCCCCCAGCGCTCCGCCCATCTGGGACACGGCCTGACGGCGCTGTGCCTCCGTCTCCGCATGGATCAGATCGGCAAGCCCCTCGGCTTCCAACAGATCGAGCCGGTCGTTGTCGAAGGCCCGCCGCGTGAATTCTCCCGCCTCCGCCGGCCGATAACCCGGTATCCGCCCGAGCGCCGTCAGGAGGGCTGCCACCACCGCCCGGCCGCCGTGACACTGGATCTCGACCACGTCCTCGCCGGTAAAGCTTGCCGGCCCCGGAAACCACAGGCACAGGGCCGCATCGAGAAGGTCTCCCGTTTGCGGATCGCGCAGGCGGGACAGCGAAGCCATACGCGGCTCGGGAAGCCGGCCCGACATCATTTCGAGAGCGACTCGAGCCGCCGGTCCTGAAATCCTCAAGATCGCCACGCCTGTGGGCAGACCCCCCACTCGACAGGGCATAGATGGTATCCTGCGTCATGCCCGTTTCGCTCTCCGGTGCCCGTCACAAGGGCATTTGTCTTGCAGGCGTGTGCCAGCGCCTTACCTTCTGGTGAAGCCGGTGGCGGGACGGTCAGATCCGCGCCCGCGCCGCTTGCGCCCCTCTTACCGGGAAGCCACATGACCGACAACCGCCTTGCCACTGCCACGAGCCCCTATCTTCTGCAGCACAAAGACAATCCGGTGGCCTGGCGTCCCTGGGGCCCGGAGGCGCTTGCCGAGGCCCGCGACAGCGGCAAACCGATCCTGTTGTCCGTCGGATATGCCGCCTGCCACTGGTGTCATGTGATGGCGCACGAGAGTTTCGAGGACCGGGATGTCGCGCAGGTGATGAACACCCACTTCGTCAACATCAAGGTCGACCGCGAGGAACGCCCGGATATCGACCAGATCTACATGAACGCGCTGCATGCTCTTGGCGAACAGGGCGGCTGGCCGCTCACCATGTTCCTGACCAGCGAAGCCGAGCCCTTCTGGGGCGGGACCTATTTTCCGAAAACGGCACGTTGGGGTCGACCCGGCTTCGTCGATGTCCTTCTGGCGGTTTCCAAGAGCTACCAGTCGGATCGCAGCCGAATCGATCAAAACCGCGACGGCCTGATGGCCCATCTTCGCACCGTTCCGTCCGGCGAAGACGTCTCGCTCCCCAGGGGTCTTGCCACGACGGCGGGGCTGAAGCTCGCGGACATGATCGACCCGGATTCAGGTGGAACGAAAGGCGCCCCCAAATTTCCCCAGGCAAGCGTCATGGAGCTGGTCTGGCGCGCGGCCCTTCGCTCCGGCGACAAGGCCGCGCGCAACGGCTGCATCCTGTCGCTGGAGCGGATGAGCAACGGCGGGATTTACGACCACATCGGCGGCGGGCTGTCGCGCTATTCGGTCGATGAGCGCTGGCTCGTACCCCATTTCGAGAAGATGCTCTACGACAATGCCCAGTATCTGACGCATCTGGCCCTGGTCGGAAGCGCCGAACTCACCCCCGGCAATGATGCATTGTTCCGCAGGCGAATCGAGGAGACCGCCGCATGGCTGGAACGGGAGATGCGGGTCGACGGCGCTTATTCCGCAAGCCTCGATGCCGACACCGATGGCGAGGAAGGCAGGACCTATGTCTGGACACCGGACCAGGTGGTCGACGTCCTCGGCGGGGCCGACGCCGTTGCCTTCAACCGGGTCTATGACATTTCCCCGGCCGGCAATTTCGAAGGAAAGAGCATCCCCAACCGGCTGACACGGACCGATGATCCGGACGACCCGACGGATGAGGAAACCCTCCAGAGATGGCGCGAACGGCTTCTGGAGGTTCGCAACACACGAGCCCTGCCCGGGCGCGACGACAAGATCCTGGCGGACTGGAACGGACTGCTGATCGCGGGGCTGGTCCGCGCCGCGGCTCATGTTTCACGTGAATCCCTGTATAAGACCGCGGCCCGGACCTATCGGTTCATCCTCGATACCATGATGACCGAAACCGGCCTGGCCCATGCCTATCGGGCGGGAACGATGGTTGCCCCGGGATTTTCCACCGACCACGCCGCACTGATGGTCGCCGCCGTGACCCTTGCAGAGGCTGCCCCGATCCGCAGACGGCGGACGGGTACCTCGCCGACGCGAAACAGCTGGCTGACCTTCTGCATAGCCATTACAGCCATGACCGCGGCGGCTACTACCTGACCTCTGATGCGGCCGAGGGCCTGATCGTGCGCCCCTACTCCGCCTATGATGAAGCCACCCCAAATGGAAACGCCATGGCGGCAGAAGCCCTCGTCAGGCTCTGGCATCACACAGGCGACGACATTTACAGGGACCGGGCGGAGCAGATCTTTTCTGCGTTTTCGCAAGCCATCCTGAAGAACGTGTTCGGAACGGCCGGATTGTTGAACGCGATGGACACGCTGGAACATGGCGTGCTTGCGGTCTGCGTGACGCAAACCGGCGCCCGGGACCCGGATTTCGATCGTGCGCTCCTTGCGCTTGCCGACCCCGGCGATTATCCGTCGCACCGTCGCGGCCGGAGACGCATCCCTGCCGGACCATCATCCGGCCGCCCACAAGACCCTCGTCGACGGCAAACCGACGCTTTACCTGTGCACGGCCGGCCGCTGCGGACCGCCGCTTACCGACCCGGCCCATGTGGCCGATCATCTCCGCGACCTGCGCGGTCGCTAAACCGCCCGGCCGACAGGCGGTAGAGCACATGCGGTCGCAACGGGTGACCGACCGGTAGCGCGGGGTGCTCAAAGGCGCCGGCGGGATCTTCACTCATGCCGAGCCGCTCCATCACCCGCCGCGACGGTATGTTGCCGACGGTCGTAAATGAGATGATTTCCGGCAAGCGCAAGGTTTCGAAACCGAATCGAAGCCAGGCCATGGCGGCTTCCGTCGCAAAGCCTTGTCCCCAGGCATGGCGCGCAAGCCGCCAGCCGATCTCGAGCGTATCCGGGACGGGTACGTCGGGCGCCGCGCGGTTAAGCCCGACAAAGCCCAGAAACCGCCCGCTGGCCTTCTCCTCTACCGGCTGAAAACAGACCCCGTCGCTCTCCGCCTTGCCCCTCGCGCGGGCAATGATGGCATCGCTCTCGGACCGGATGAGGGTCGCGGGAAAGTAGCGCATCACCTGGGGATCGGCGTTGAGGGCGGCGAAGGGCGCGGCATCTTCCGCGCGCCAGGGACGCAACACCAGGCGGTCGGTTTCCAGCGTGTATTCTGGCATTCTTGGTCTCTTACATTGTTGCGCAACCGAATCGGCCTGATTCACGTGAAACACAATGCAAAACACCCGCAAGCGCGCTTGCGGGTGTTCCACGTGAATCCGACGCCGCGCGACCCGCGCGGGGATCGCAAACGGTTCAGGTGTTCATGCTGTCGAAGAAATCGTCGTTCGACTTGGTCTGGCGCAGCTTGTCGAGCAGGAACTCGATGGCGTCGACCGTGCCCATCGGATTGAGAATACGGCGCAGGACGAACATCTTCTTGAGCTGGACCGGATCGACCAGCAGCTCTTCCTTACGTGTGCCGGAGCGCTGGATGTCGATCGCCGGGAACACGCGCTTGTCGGAGATCTTGCGGTCGAGAATGATCTCGGAATTGCCCGTGCCCTTGAACTCCTCGAAGATCACTTCGTCCATGCGGCTGCCGGTATCGATCAGGGCGGTGGCGATGATTGTCAGCGACCCGCCCTCCTCGATGTTTCGTGCGGCACCGAAGAAGCGCTTCGGACGCTGCAGCGCATTGGCGTCGACACCGCCGGTCAGCACCTTGCCCGAGGACGGGACGACGGTGTTGTAGGCGCGACCCAGACGCGTGATCGAATCGAGGAGAATGACGACGTCGCGTCCGTGCTCGACGAGACGCTTGGCCTTTTCGATCACCATCTCGGCGACCTGGACGTGGCGCACCGCCGGTTCGTCGAAGGTCGAGGAGACGACCTCGCCATTGACCGTGCGCTGCATGTCGGTGACTTCTTCCGGCCGCTCGTCGATCAGCAGCACGATCAGATAGCACTCGGGATGATTGGTGGTGATCGCCTTGGCGATGTTCTGCAAGACGACCGTCTTGCCGGTCCGCGGCGGCGCGGTGATCAGCCCGCGCTGGCCCTTGCCAAGCGGCGCGACCAGGTCGATGACTCGTGCCGTGAAGTCCTTGCCGTTCGGCAGTTCGACTTCCATCTTCAGCCGCTCGTCGGGATAAAGCGGGGTCAGGTTGTCGAAGTGGACCTTGTGACGGGCCTTGTCGGGATCCTCGAAATTGATCTTGTTGACCTTGAGCAGCGCGAAATAGCGCTCGCCATCCTTGGGACTGCGGATTTCCCCTTCGACCGTGTCACCCGTGCGCAGCGAAAAGCGCCGGATCTGGGAGGGGGAAATATAGATATCGTCCGGCCCGGGGAGATAATTGGCGTCGGGGGATCGCAGGAACCCGAAACCGTCCTGAAGCACTTCGACAACGCCCTCGCCGATAATATCGACATCCTGGTCAGCCAATTGCTTCAATATCGCGAACATCAGCTCCTGCTTGCGCATGGTGCTCGCATTTTCGACCGCATGTTCCTCGGCAAAAGCAAGAAGTTCGGTCGGTGTCTTGATCTTGAGATCTGAGAGTTTCATTTCCCGCATGGGCTAGGGAGAGTCTTCTTCTGGAGTGACTGGGTACAATCGATCCGCATGCAGCGATGGGCAAGTGGATCGTACGACTGAAAGGTTGGGAATTCCGTGGGTCGAAAGCCGGCTTCTCGAACCGGCCTGATCTCGCAGCGTGTCCGCAAAAGAACCCTGAGACCATGCCCAATGGATTTGAGGTTTCCGGAAACTACATTTTTAATTGAACGAGAGCAAGCGGGATTCCGTACTTCTTTCGGATTAAATCTCCGCAACATCAGTCTTGCATGAGGCAGACCCTGCGGCAGATCGCAGATCACGCGCTCAGAACGGCTTGATCACCACCAGAATGACGATCACAACCATCAGCACGGTCGGAACTTCGTTGACAATCCGGTAGTGCCGGTGGCTGCGGGTGTTTTGGTCGTCGGCAAACGCCCTGACACAGCGGGCCAGATAACCGTGATAGCCGCTCATGACCAGGACCAGCGCGAGCTTGGCGTGAAACCAGCCGTCGCGAAAAAACCCGCCCTCATAGGCGACCCAAAGGCCGAACACCCAGCTTGCGATCATTGCCGGCGTCATGATCGCCTTGAGCAGGCGCCGTTCCATGATCTTGAAGGTTTCGCTTTGCTGCGTGCCCGTCTCGGTTTCCGCGTGATAGACGAACAGCCGCGGCAAATAGAACAGCGCCGCCATCCAGGCGATCACCGACATGATGTGAAGGGCCTTGAGCCAGAGATAGAGCATTCGCGGATCAGCCCCTGGGATCCGGCGTCGCGCGGACGCGTTCGATCATGCGGCGCACATTGTCCGGATCCGCGTCCGGCGTGACGCCATGGCCGAGATTGAACACAAGCGGTCCGTCGCCAAGCGTCTTGAGCACCTGATCGACACCCTCGTCGAGTGCGGCGCCTCCCGCCACAAGACGCATCGGATCGAGATTGCCCTGCACCGGCACCATGCGCTGCACGTCCTGCGCCAGCGCGCCCGGCACCGTCCAGTCGAGACCGACGGCATCGACGCCCGTCTCGGCGATATAGGTCTTCAGCCGCGCGGCCGATGCCTTGGGAAATCCGATGATCTTGGCATGCGGAACCACGGCTTTCACGCCGGCGACAATCGCCTTCGTCGGGGCGATCGACCAGCGCGCGAAACCGGCATCGTCGAGGACGCCCGCCCAGGTATCGAACACCTGCACCGCATCGGCACCCGCCTCGAACTGGCGGATCAGGTACCGGATGGATGCGGGGACCAGCTGGTCGATGAAGGATTGCATCAGCTCAGGATCGCGATAGGCGCCGACACGGGCGGCGATCTGGTCCTGGGTGGTGTGACCGGCCACGGAGTAGCAAGCGACCGTCCAGGGGGCTCCGCAGAAGCCGAGAAGCGTCGTCTCTTCCGGAAGTTCGGCCCGCAGGCGGCGCACGGTCGCGATCACGGGATCAAGATGCTGTTCCGCCCGTCCCTGGTCGAGCTGGTCCACCAGGCCGGACCTGAGCGGATCGAGCACCGGTCCACGGCCTTCCTCGAAGCGAACGGGATATCCGAGCGCGTCGGGGACAACGAAAATATCGGAAAACAGGATTGCCGCATCAAAGCCATAACGGCGGATGGGCTGGAGGGTGACCTCCGTCGCCAGATCCGTGTCATAGCAGAATTCCAAAAAATTAACCTTCTTTGAACGAACTTCGCGGTATTCGGGAAGGTATCTGCCGGCCTGACGCATCATCCAGACGGGAGGCGGCCAGAGCCGATCTCCTTCGAGCACACGCATGACCCGTCGCGAGCTTGTCTGAGACACGAACACCCCCTTCTAAAAAAAAGAAAAGAATCCTGAATCTGGATTCTGTTGTTTTTGTTTGTCGGTGGACATCCGGGATTGCCGGTTGTCGACACCTCTCCACATGACTCATTCATGGCGAAGCTGTCGAGGAGTTTCCTCTGAAAAGAGTCTCGTGCCAACCGGTGACAACCCGGATTCCGATAATTTTTTCAAGCCGGTGCGCTATGGTTAACTTCTTGTTAACCTTTGAGTCGCACGCGCCCTTTCTGGGGATGGCGAAGGAACAAACCGGTTGTCCCCACTCCAGGGAACGCTTTCGGATCCGGGTCCCGCGGCGGTGTGAATTGTTGATTGTTTTTGCGCTTCGGGCATGGTGGACGGCCCGCTGCCAACTTATGCCCAGACCGGGGGCCTTTATGAACATCAAAACCGTGACACGGGGATAACAGCTTGGGAAAATCCCGTAACTTCTTTCATTTGCACATGGTTTCGGATTCCACCGGCGAGACGCTGATGACCGTGGCACGTGCCGCGACGGCGCAATATGAAGATGTGCAGGCGATTGAACACGTCTATCCGCTGATGCGGACGCTGCGCCAGCTCGACAAGGCGATCGCCGAGATCGAGAACACGCCGGGGATCGTCCTCTACACGCTGGTCGATGCGGAACTGGCCGAGCGGCTCGAACGGGCAAGCCGCGCGCTCGGCATTCCCTGCGTCAACATCCTGTCGCCGGTGTTCTCGGTGTTTCAGTCCTATCTCAATGTGCAGCTGACCGGCCGGGTCGGCGGCCAGCACGCGCTGGATGCCGAGTATTTTCATCGCATCGACGCGTTGAATTTCACCATGATGCATGACGATGGCCAGATTCCCGACAATCTGGACGAGGCCGACGTGGTGCTTCTGGGGGTCAGCCGGACATCCAAGACGCCGACCTGCATCTATCTCGCCAATCGCGGGATCAAGGCGGCGAATATTCCCATCGTTCCCGAAATCCGGCTTCCCTATCAGCTCTTCGAGGTGCGCCGGGCGATGGTGGTCGCGGTGATCGCATCGGTGGAGCGGATCCAGCAGGTGCGGCAGAACCGGATCCTGTCGCTGAACGCGGCGAACTTCGCCAACGAGAGCTATGTCGACCGCCGTGCCATTGCCGCCGAAATCGCGGCGACGCGAAAGCTTTGCGCCGAACGCGGCTGGCCGGTGATCGATGTCACGCGCCGCTCCATCGAAGAGACCGCGGCGGAGATCATGAGCCTTTACCGGGCGCACAAGAACGCGCTGGAACGACCGCCGACCCCCTGATATTGCCGTAAGGAGCTGAAATCCTGCGTCGATCCGATTCCTTGTTTTCCAAACTCCGGGCCCAGACATGACCGAAATCATTCTCGCCAGCGCAAGCCGCATCCGCGGCGAACTCCTGCGCAACGCCGGCCTAAACATTATCGTCGATCCCGCCGATGTCGACGAACGCGCCATTGAGGAGCCGCTTCTGAAGAGCGGCTTTCCGCCCGCCGATATCGCCGAAGTGCTGGCGGAGGCAAAGGCACAGGCCGTCAGCGAACGCCATCCCGGCGCCTTGGTGATCGGTGCCGACCAGGTGCTGGAATTCGAGGGCAACCGGCTGACAAAGCCGGACGACATGGAGGCTGCCCGCCGGCAGTTGCTTGCCATGTCCGGCAAGACGCATGCGTTGCATTCCGCTGTCACACTGGCCCGCGACGGCGAAACGCTGTGGCGCCATGTCGCAACGGTCCGGCTCAAGATGCGCGATTTCGGCCCGGCCTTTGTCGGACGCTATCTCGCCCAGGTCGGCGAGGTCGCCCTCACCAGTGTCGGGGCCTATCAGCTGGAAGGGCCGGGCGTGCAATTGTTCGAGACGATCGACGGCGATTATTTCTCCGTCCTCGGGCTGCCGCTGCTGCCCTTGCTCGCGAAATTGCGCGAGGACGGGGCGATCGAGGCATGACCCGACGCGCCGCGATCACCGGATATCCGGTTTCCCACTCCCGCTCGCCGCTGATCCACGGATACTGGCTGAAGCACCACGGCATCGACGGTACCTATGACCGTGTTGCGGTCGAACCGGCGACGGCGGAGACTTTCTATCGCGCGTTCGCAAAGAGTGGGCTGGTCGGCTGCAACGTCACCGTGCCGCACAAGGAAGTGGCCGCAGCCTGCTGCGACGAGTTGGACGATGCGGCCCGGGCCATGGGCGCGGCCAACACGCTGTGGCTCGACGACAGCGGCCGGTTGATGGGTGCCAACACCGACGGTCTCGGGTTTCTCGGCAACCTCGATCAACAAGCGCCGGGCTGGGATGCTGGCACCAAAAAGCGCCCTCGTGCTCGGCGCCGGCGGTGCTGCGCGCGCAATTGTCTGGGCATTGGCCTCCCGTGGTGTGGAAAAGGTGCTTATCGCCAATCGTACGCTGTCCAAAGCGCAGGACCTAGCGGACCGTTTCGCTCCCGTCGCAAAAGCCGTTTCCTGGGACTATCTGGCGGACATCCTGGGGAGAACCGATCTTCTCGTGAACACCACCTCGCTTGGCATGGAAGGACAGCCGCCGCTCGATCTGGACCTGTCTCCCCTGCCGGTCGAGGCGCTGGTGACCGACATTGTCTATGCGCCGCTGGTCACGCCTTTGTTGCAGGCGGCCCGGGACAGGGGGCATCCCACCGTTGACGGCCTTGGCATGCTGCTTCATCAGGCGGTGCCGGGGTTTGAGCGCTGGTTCGGCGTGCGACCTGAGGTTGACGATGCATTGCGGAGGCTCGTCCTGGCCGATCTGGGCGTGTCGTCGTGATTGTCGTTGGCCTCACCGGCTCCATCGGCATGGGCAAATCGACCACGGCCGCCATGTTCGCGGCCGCCGGCGCTGCCGTTTACGATGCGGATGCGGCCGTCCATGCTCTTTATCGAAGCGAAGGCGCGCCGGCGATCGAGGCTGCCTTTCCCGGAACGGTGACCGACGGTGTCGTCGACCGCAAGGCGCTCGGTGCCCGTGTGATCGGCAAGCCGGAGGAGATGAAGCGGCTTGAGGCCATCGTGCATCCGCTGGTGCGCGCGCGCGAAACCGCCTTCCTGCAGGCGGCGAAAGCCTCCGGCGCCCGCGTCGCCGTGCTGGATATTCCGTTGCTGTTTGAAACCGGCGGCGAAGCGCGGGTTCACGCCAGCATCGTCGTTACGGCGGATGCGCAGGTGCAGCGCGCCCGCGTGCTGGCGAGGCCCGGCATGACCGAGGAAACTTTCGCCGCGATCCTGGCCAAGCAGATGCCCGACGCGCAGAAGCGCCATCGCGCGCATTTCCTTGTGGACACCGGCCACGGCATGTCCCATGCCGAACGCAGCGTTGCAGCGATCCTGCGCGCCCTTGCCGCCTTGGGCTGAGCGGACTGCGTGACGCTCACATGTGGAAAAGCCCGGGATGTCCGGTGGATTTTCCGCGCGCCGCTTGAGCGATCCGCCCGCCGTGCCAAGACTGGTGCCGGTGACAATCGCATCGCCACTGGTGATCCCCGCCTTTGGCGGTCCTGCAAGAGAGTCCTGCCGCCATGCGCCGTGAAATTGCCTTCGACACGGAAACCACCGGGCTCGATCCGCGAAACGGCGACCGGCTCGTCGAGATCGGCGGCGTGGAGCTGATCAACCACGTGCCGACGGGGCGCACCTACCACGTCTATCTCAATCCCGAACGCGACATGCCCATCGAGGCCTTCAACGTGCACGGACTGTCGGAAGAGTTTCTGGCAGACAAGCCGAAGTTCGCCGAGGTCGCGCAGGAGTTTCTCGAGTTCGTCGACGACGCGACGCTGGTGATCCACAACGCCGCCTTCGACATGGGCTTCATCAACATGGAGCTCGGACGGCTTGGTCTCGGCCCGTTCCCGGCCGAGCAGGTGCTCGATACCCTGGCGATCGCCCGGCGCAAGCACCCCGGATCGCCGGCCTCGCTCGATGCGCTGTGCTCGCGCTACGGGATCGACAATTCGCGGCGAACCAAACACGGCGCGCTGCTCGATTCCGAGATCCTGGCGGAAGTCTATATCGAGCTGATCGGCGGAAAACAGGCCGGGCTTGCCCTGTCGGTGGAGGATGAGGCCGATTATTCCGGGTCCGAATCCAGGCGCGCGCGCGTGCCGGCGCGTCCGCGTCCCAGGCCGTTGCCACCGTTGCTGGGCGAAGCCGAGATCGAGGCGCATCGCGCTTTCGTCGCCGGCATGGGCGAGGCCGCGCTCTGGCGGCGCTACGACGCCGACTGAGCCTCTTGCACGTCGATCCTCAATGAAAACGCCCGCGAATCGATCCGAAAGCGGACCTTTTCACGGGCGTTGGAACGATCATTGGGAGTTTCTCTCGCCTCACAGCATCGAGGGTAGCACGCGGTCCGGCGGACGGTGACCGTCCATGAAGGTCTTGATGTTGATGATCACCTTCTCACCCATGTCGATGCGGCCCTCGATGGTGGCCGATCCCATGTGCGGCAGCAGCACCACCTTGTCGGAGGACACGAGCTTGGGGTTGACCGCCGGCTCGTGCTCGAACACGTCGAGGCCCGCGCCCGCGAGCTGACCGGCTTCGAGCTGACGGATCAGCGCCGCCTCGTCGATCACTTCCCCGCGGGCGGTGTTGACCAGATAGGCGTCCGGCTTCATCAGCTTCAGCCGCCGCGCCGACAAGAGGTGGTAGGTCGCCGGCGTGTGCGGGCAATGCACCGAAACCACGTCCATGCGCGCCAGCATCTGATCGAGGCTGTCCCAATAGGTCGCCTCGAGCGCCTCTTCGGTCGCTTCCGGCACCCGGCGGCGGTTGTGGTAGTGGATCGACATGCCGAACGCCTTGGCGCGGCGCGCCACCGCCTGGCCGATGCGGCCCATGCCGACGATGCCGAGCCGCTTGCCCGAGATCCGGTGACCGAGCATCCAGGTCGGCGACCATCCGGCCCACTCGCCGTGCTCCATCACCTTGATGCCTTCGGCGATGCGGCGCGGAACGCCCAGCATCAGCGCCATAGTCATGTCGGCGGTGTCTTCCGTCAGCACGCCGGGTGTGTTGGTGACGGTGATGCCGCGGTTGTTGGCGGTGACGACGTCGATGTTGTCGACGCCATTGCCGAAGTTGGCGATCAGCCTGAGGTTCGGACCTGCCTGCGACAGGACGGCGGAATCGATGCGGTCGGTCACGGTCGGCACGACGACATCGGCCGTCTTCACCGCCTCCACCAGCTCCGCCTGGCTGAGCGGCCGGTCCGTATCGTTGAGCCGGGTTTCGAAGAGCTCGCGCATGCGAGTCTCCACGACATCCGGCAACTTGCGTGTCACGACGACCAGCGGCTTCTTCTTCGGCATGCTCCTCGCCTTCCGCGCTTTATTGAGGGGTCCTTAACCCTGAATCCTCCACAGTGCGTCCTTTCCAGACAGGACGGCACAACGCTGTTGTTCTCCTTACCAGATGGTCCGGTCAAAACAAGGGATTGCAGCTGATTGATTTTGGCACACCTGCGATCTCTTTTGGGAGTCGCCCCCTCAAGATGCCATCAAAATGTGCGATTCGGACGGTGTGGGTTAAGGATGGACAACGCCGATCCAGGAGAAAGGAAGCGATTGAAATGATACTTCACCCGGCCGCCAGGATCGGCCTCGTGTCCCTTTTCGCGCTTTTTCTCGTGACCGTCGCCGCCACTGCGCCCGCCGGGGCCCAGTCGGGAACCGTTGGTCCCAGCGGCTTTCCCGTCCCGCGGTTTGTCAGCCTGAAGTCCGACCGGGTCAACGTGCGCGTCGGCCCGAGCCGGGACCATCGCATCGGCTGGACCTTCGTGCGTGCGGGATTGCCGGTCGAGATCGTGCAGGAATTCGAGAACTGGCGCCGGATCCGCGACTGGGAAGGCTCGGAGGGCTGGGTGTTCCATTCGCTGCTGACCGGACGGCGGACGGCTCTGGTCACCCCCTGGGAAAGCGCGATGATCACCCCGCTCCGCGAGGAGCCGCGCTCGGATGCGCGTGTCGTGGCCGAACTGTCGCCCAAGGTGCTGGGCGAGGTCGGGCAGTGCAAGGAAGGCTGGTGCGAGGTGTCGGGAGACGGGTTTTCCGGCTGGATCGACCAGACCCGGCTGTTCGGCGTCTATCCCGACGAAACGGTGGAGTGAGACGCCGGATTCACCCCTGATCGATGCGGGCGAAAGCCCGCAGCGTCGCGGGCCCGCAGGGTGTCTCCCGCGGGCCGCGTCCGGTGCAAGATCACACGTCTTCGATGACCTTCTGCGCGCGCGCTTCCTGGGTTTTCAGCGCATCGAGCCGCGGCATCGAGACGGTGCTGAAACCTGAATCCACGAAGTGGATCTCTCCGGTCACGCCCGAGGCGAGATCCGACAGGAGATAGAGCGCGGAGCCGCCGACCTCATAGTGGGTGACGGTGCGTCCGAGCGGCGAGTGCTGCTTCTGGTAGTTGAACATCACGCGCGCGTCCGAGACGCCCGATCCGGCCAGCGTGCGCACAGGTCCCGCCGAAATCGCGTTGACGCGGATGTTCTGCAAGCCGAAATCCATCGCCAGGTAGCGAACGGAGGATTCCAGCGCCGCCTTGGCCACGCCCATCACGTTGTAATTCGGCATCACCTGGTTGGAGCCGCCATAGGTCAGCGTCACCATCGACCCGCCGTCGTTCATCATCGCGGCCGCCCGTTTGGCAACCTCGGTGAAGGAGAAGCAGGAAATCACCATCGTGCGGATGAAGTTCTCGCGCGAGGTGTCGGCGTAGCGGCCGCGCAGCTCCGACTTGTCGGAAAAGGCGATGGCATGCACCAGGAAGTCGATCGTGCCCCATTTTTCCTTGAGGGTATCGAAGACCGCATCGACCGTGTCGATGTCCTCGACGTCGCAGGGCAGCAGCAGATCGGCGCCGACGCTGTCGGCCAGCGGCTTCACCCGACGTCCGAAGTTCTCGCCCTGATAGGTGAAAGCGAGCTCGGCGCCGTGGTCGGCCAGCGTCTTGGCGATCCCCCAGGCGATGGAGTGATCATTGGCAACGCCCATTACCAGGCCGCGTTTGCCTTTCATTATTCCCGACATTCTGGCCCCCTCAGCCGTGATAGCGCGACAGCGCGAGGGAGGCGTTGGTGCCCCCGAAACCGAAACTGTTGGAAAGCACCGTATCGAGACCGGCATTGTCGATCCGCTGCATCGCGATCTCGTCGGGGCTGAGCGCCGGGTCGAGTTCCGTGATGTTGGCGGACGCGGCGATGAAATCGTGCTGCAGCATCAACAGGCAGTAGATCGCCTCATGCACGCCGGTGGCGCCGAGGCTGTGACCCGTCAGCGACTTGGTCGAGGACGCGACCGGCTGATCGTCGCCGAACACCTTGCGGATCGCCTCGATCTCGCCGATGTCGCCGACCGGGGTCGAGGTGCCATGGGTGTTGATGTAGTTCACCTTGCGGTCGCCAAGCGTCTCGATCGCAAGCCGCATGCAACGCTCGCCGCCCTCGCCGGACGGCGCGACCATGTCGTAGCCGTCGGAATTGGCGGCATAGCCGGTAACCTCGGCGTAGATCTTGGCGCCGCGCGCCTTGGCATGTTCCAGCTCTTCCAGAACGACGACACCGCCGCCGCCGGCGATGACGAAGCCGTCGCGTGTCGCGTCATAGGGCCGCGATGCCGTGGTCGGCGTGTCGTTGTACTTCGACGACATCGCGCCCATGGCGTCGAACAGGCACGACAGCGTCCAGTCGAGTTCCTCGCCGCCGCCGGCAAAGACGATGTCCTGCTTGCCGAACTGGATCTGCTCGGCGCCGGCGCCGATGCAATGGGCCGAGGTCGAACAGGCCGAGGTGATCGAATAGTTGATGCCCTTGATCTTGAAGGGTGTGGCCAGGCAGGCCGAATTGGTCGAGCTCATGCCGCGCGTGACCATGAAGGGACCCATGCGCTTGGGCGAGCCCTTCTCGATCACGGTCTTATGCGCCTGGAACAGGTTTTTCGTCGACGGTCCGCCGGACCCCATGACGAGACCCGTGCGCGGATGCGAGACGTCCGTGTCCTCAAGCCCGCTGTCGGCGATTGCCTGCTGCATGGCGAGGTAGTTGTAGGCCGCGCCATCGCCCATGAAGCGGAGCTGGCGCTTGTCGATCTCGGCCGCCAGGTCGATCTTCGGCATGCCGTGAACCTGGCTGCGGAAGCCATGTTCGGTGTATTCCGGTGCCGCGCAAATTCCGGACGTGCCGTCGCGCAGGCTCTTGGTGACCTCTTCCGCCGAATTGCCGATCGACGAAATGATGCCCAGTCCGGTTATAACCACCCGCCTCATTGCGGTCTCCCGTCTGTTTCGGGCACCCTTGCGTCCAGTTGCAACGGGCCCAGTTTCCTTGCCGGACCGGATGCCGCCCGCCGAAGCGCGAGCATCTGGTCCGAAACCAGTCGAATTTGTCGAGCTTTCAGCCGCCGGCCGCAGGTCCGGCTTCCACGGCGAAAAGCTGCGCGACCCTCCCGCAGATAGGAGGGGGCGCGCGTGCGATCAATCGGGCCGGGTCGTAACGGTCAGTCGGCCTTGAACAGGCCGACCCGCAGATCCTTGGCCTTGTAGATGACCTCGCCATCGGCCTTGAGCCAGCCGTCGGCGATGCCGAGCACCAGCCGCCCGCGACGCAGCTTCTTGATGTCGACGCCGTATTCGACCAGCTTCACGTCCGGCGTGACCATCTTGGAAAACCGGATCTCGCCGGTGGAGATCGCGCGGCCCTTGCCGGGTTCGCCGAGCCAGCCGAGGAAAAACCCCGTCATCTGCCACATGGCATCGAGCCCGAGGCAGCCCGGCATCACCGGATCGCCCTGGAAATGGCAGTCGAAGAACCACAGGTCGGGTTTCACGTCGAGCTCGGCCCTGACGCAGCCAAGGCCGTGTTCGCCGCCGGTCTCGGAGATTTCCGTGATCCGGTCGAACATCAGCAT
This sequence comes from Tetraselmis striata, assembly GCA_006384855.1. Taxonomy (NCBI): domain Eukaryota; kingdom Viridiplantae; phylum Chlorophyta; class Chlorodendrophyceae; order Chlorodendrales; family Chlorodendraceae; genus Tetraselmis; species Tetraselmis striata. The sequence continues at coordinate 50,739 of VCJN01002827.1, forward strand.
CGGCGGCAACGGCAATTGCGCGTTGCCGGGGCCAAACGTCTCGCCGCGTCCGCAGGCAAGCAATTCTTCGTAGGAGTAGCTCGATTGCCGCACGTTCATATTCTTCCCGCAGGTTTATGGATGCTTCGATCCCGTCACGAAGAACCGGCGGACGGGCGAAGTCGAGATTATGGAGCGCTTACTAACATAGGCCCTAGCGCTTCGAAAGCCCGGCTCCAAACGAGAAATCGGCGTTTGCGGCGTGTTTTTCCCGCAGGCGGGCGATTTTCGGTGGCGCGGCGCGGAGAGAGTTTGCCACGGCACAGCGTGGGGGACTGTCGCAAGGCTTGCAAATCACGGCCCGTCTGTGGCAGAAATCCGCGACTGGCGTGCGGTCAGACCGGCCCGGCAAGCCGGTCCGCAAGGCACCGAATAAGGTGACGGCCTTGCACAAACCGTGCAGGATGGCATGATGCCGGTTGCGCGACGGCAGTTTCGCGGTCGGTGCCCTGACGTTGAAGGTGACGTTGGGGACAGTCGGATACGTGTCCAGTTGGCGAGCGAGGCAGAGTGAGCGAGATCGAGGGACAGCGCGAAGTTCGGGACATGCTCCGGGTAGCCGGATTGCGTCCCACCCGGCAGCGCGTGGCGTTGGCGGAGCTCCTGTACTCGCATGGAAATCGTCACATCTCGGCGGAACTTCTGCATGAGGAAGCCGAAGCCGCGCATGTCCCGGTGTCGCTTGCGACGGTCTACAACACGCTGCACCAGTTCACCCAGGCCGGCCTTCTGCGCGAGGTCGCGGTCGAGGGCACCAAGACCTATTTCGACACCAACACCGACGATCACCACCACTTCTTCATCGAAGGCGACAATCAGGTGATCGACATTCCCGGCTCGGGCGTTTCGATGGCCAGGCTTCCGGAAGCTCCGGAAGGGATGGAGATCGTGCGCGTCGACGTGGTGGTGCGGTTGCGCCGCAAGGGTTAGGCCCTGCACAGCCAGACCCGGCGACGATTTTCCTGTTCGACATTCGCGAATGCTCACGCCCGGCCGCGGCCAAGCCGCGTCAGCTGCGTTGCGTGTTTTCCGGGCTCTTGCACAGATCCGCGATCAGGCACTTCTCGCACTCCGGCTTGCGCGCCTTGCAGATGTAGCGGCCATGCAGGATCAGCCAGTGGTGGGCGTGCAGCAGGAATTCCGCCGGCACCGCCTTTTCAAGCGACTTCTCCACGTCGAGCGGCGTCTTGCCCGGGGCGAGGCCGATCCGGTTGCCGAGGCGGAACAGATGGGTGTCGACGGCGATGGTCGGTTGCCCGAAGGCGATGTTCAGCACGACATTGGCGGTCTTTCGGCCAACACCCGGCAGGCGTTCCAGCGCCGCCCGGTCTTGCGGCACTTCGCCGCCATACTCGTCGACCAGCATCCGTGACAGCGCGATCACGTTCTTGGCCTTGGTCTTGTAGAGGCCGATGGTCCGGATTGCCTCGCGCAGCGCGTCCTCGCCGAGCGCCAGCATCTTTTCCGGCGTGTCGACGGTTTCGAACAAGGGCCGCGTCGCCTTGTTGACGCCGACGGTCGGTGGCCTGCGCCGACAGGGCGACGGCCACAAGGAGCGTATAGGGATTGACGTAATGCAGCTCCCCGGTCGGTTCCGGGTTCGCGGCATGGAAGCGGGCGAAGATCGCGTGGATCTCGGCCTTGGTGTAGCGCGGTCGTTTCAGCGTGCGCTTGCGGGTCGGCGCGGCGGCGGATTTCTTCCCCGAGGGTCTCGACGCCATAGGTGTTTTCACGGGATCGCTCTGGTTCTCGCTCATGGCTTCTCTATACTGTTGCATCATGACGAGCGGCAATCCGAAAACAGACTTTGCAAACGTGGGCGGTTGCGACGCGCAGGACGACGACCCGCCGTTCTTCGCGGCCATGCTGACGCCCTACCGGTCTTTGGGGGCGAACGGCTTTCGCATCCTGATGCTGGTCGTCTGCGCGATTTGCCTTGTCGCCGGGCTTGTTTTCCTCGCGCTGGGCGCTTGGCCGGTCTTCGGCTTTCTCGGGCTGGATATTCTCCTGATCTTCCTGGCGTTTCGCTGGAACTACAAGGCCGCGCGCGCCTATGAGCAGGTCAGCGTGTCGCGCACGCAGATCACGATTTTGAAGGTGAGCGCCGCGGGACGGCGGTCCTGCTACCGGTTCAATCCGTTCTGGGCGAGGCTCCTGGTGCGCGAGGAAGACGACGAGGGCGTGGTGCGCATCACCGTCAAGGCGCGCGGGCAATCCGTCGACGTCGGCGGATTCCTCAACCCAGACGACCGCACCAGCTTTGCCGGCGCGTTCCGGCAGGCTGTGGCAACGGCCAAGGCCGGCGGTCCCTTTCCAGAACCGCTGGCCTCGTGAGCGCGCAGGCCGTCCCTCGCCCTCAGTTGACGACCCGGCAGGACTGCGGTGCGGCGCCCGGCCGTTGCCAGGTCACCCGGTTGCCGGCGCCCGAAAGCACATAGCCGCGCTGGGCGTAATAGAGATCGGCACTGTTGGAGCGATCCGCGAGCGTCACCGGCGACAGGCCGGATTCCCGCACGATGGCGACACGGCGGGTGTTGTCGATGGTCACCGCCAGATAGGCGCCGCTGTCGCAGTCGTAGTTGATCTCCACCAGATCGTTTCCGGGCGCGGGAAACAGCGGAGCCGGGGCGACGGGGGCCACATAGTCGGGTTCCGGCAGCGGCGCGGGGGCCGGCCGTCCCGGCGAGATCGTCACGACCCGCGTGCGGCCCTGCGGCAGATAGATGCCGAGACACTGCCCGGCCGGATTGGTCACGAGCCAGGGATGGCCGGCGAGTGTCGGCTGGACCATTTCGCCGCCAGGCGGAATGCGGGCCTGGGTCTGGCGCTCGCCGTTGAAGTCGAGCCAATGCACGACCACCGGCCGGCGGCGCTCGTTGCGGAAGACCAGGGTGGCCGGGCGGTCGCTGGCGATCGAGGTGATGAAGCCCTCTTCCCGGCAGCTCGGACGGCCGCGCGGATCCTCGCCCGAAAGGCCTTCCGGCTGACGGGGCGCGGAGGCGACCACCTCCGGGCGGGGCACTGCGCAGGTCGCCTGGAACTGGCGAACCGGACCGGCGCTGCCTGACAGCGACACGCGGTAGGCCCAGTCGCCGTCGACGCCGACGGCAAGGGTCGAGCCCCGGATCAGCGCGGTCCAGATCGGATCGGTCGCGCTCAGCGAGACCACAGCGTCGGGTTCGCCGCTCTCGGTGTTGGCGGAGGACCCGCGGGCGGTGTAGCTGCGCGTTTCGTCGCGGGCGGAGAGCGTCACGGAGATCGTGCCGCCCGGCGTGAGCCCGTCGACCGCCGTTTGCAGCACGAAGTCGATTTCACCGGAACCGGGACGACAGCTCGCCAGAAAGCCGCGGTCGTCGGTCTCGCGACGGCCGTAGATCAGCGATAGGCTGTCGCCGCCCTCGCGCTCCACATACCAAGTGCGGTTTTCAAACACGGGCACGACGGCGGTGTCGACAGCGTCTTCCGGCGCCTGTTCCGGGGATGTGTCGGCGGCCTCGGACGGTCCGGCCGGGGTCTGCGACGGTGCGCGCGCTCCTGCCGCGGTGTCGCGCGAGCGTGAGGGGCTCTCCTCGGTGCTGCCGCGCAGGCTTGTGTCCGGGCGGCGCACGCCGCCGGCAAGCGGCGGCGCGGAGGGACCCGATCCCGAGGGCACGGCCTGGCGAACGCCGCCGGCGGAGCCTCTCGCAAGCGCGGCCTTTGTGTTCACGGTCACCTTCCAGTCGCCGCAGATGTCGACCTCGTCCTGCAGGATGCGGCCATCGGCAAGCACGAGCCGCAGGTTTCGCCGGCAGGCGATCTGGCCGCCGTTCCTCGGGTCGCCGTCGACCTCGACGAACACCCGCGCCTTGGAGCGGCGGCGCACCTTCATCGCGGTCCCGTCGATGGCGACATCGCGGATGGCGGTGTCGTCGTCGGTCTGGATCATCACCAGCTTGCGCTCGATGCGCGTTGCCGTCTCGCGCTTCGCGGCAAGGTCGGTGGCGCCGACGTCGACCACATAGTTGATGGCGCAAAGATCATAGGTCTTCGAGAGCGAGCGTCCGTCCGACAGGCTGATGGTCAGGGCCTGCTCGCAGGTGAAGGGCACGCTCTCGCGTCCGGCCTCGACGAAGAGGATGCCCGAACCGCGCCCGACTTCCTTAAGTGTCCGGTTTCCGCTCTTCACGCTATCGACCGTCACGTCCTTGATCGAGCTTTTCAGCGACACGATGCGCGTTTCGGCCGCCGCTGCCTGTGGCGCGAGAAGAACGGCGGTGGCGGTGATGGCGGCAAGCAGGAGGCGCGCGGCGCGGCGGGGATCGAAGAGAGGCCGGATGGGCATTTGCACTGTCATCTCTTTGCGGTCAACTCGTGAAAGATTGCCGCAGAGTGACGCGGGTTTTTGGCCGAAGCAAGACGATGCCTCCCACGCCGCGAATCCGCTCGCAAATCGGGTGGCGGAGGCAGCCGCTCCGGCGATAGGGTCGTCGCACAGACAATGAAGGTGTCCTGCCATGACCGCGACCGGCCCCGCCATCACCCTTGTTTCTTCGCCCGCCGCCTCGCCGGACCAGAGCCTCGACGACTACGACGTGGTGCGCCGGACCCTGCAGGCGATCACCGAACGCTGGCGCGAGCAGCCGCAGCTGGAAGAGCTTGCGACGGAGGCCGGCGTGCAGCCGATCCAGCTGCAGCGGGTGTTTTCGCGCTGGGCCGGCCTGACGCCGAAACAGTTCCTGCAGGCGGTGACGCTCGACCATGCCCGTGCGCTGCTGAAACGCTCGGCGACGGTGCTCGAGACGAGCTACGAGGTCGGCCTGTCCGGTCCGGCGCGCCTGCACGATCTCTTCGTCACCCATGAGGCGATGACGCCTGGCGTCTATCGCGCCAGGGGGGCGGGCGTCACGCTGCGCTACGGGTTTCACCCCTCGCCCTTCGGTCTTGCGCTCGTCATGGCGAGCGAGCACGGATTGGCCGGACTGGCGTTTTTGCGATCCCGGCGGCGAGGCGGAAGCGCTGGCCGATATGCGCGGGCGCTGGCCCGCGGCCGACTACCTTGAAGATGCCGCAGCGACCGCCCCGCTGGCGCGGCGCGTGTTCGATCCGGCAAGCTGGTCGGCGGAAACCCCGCTGCGCGTCGTCATGATCGGGACGGATTTCGAGATCCGCGTCTGGGAGGCGCTCCTGCGCATTCCCGTTGGCGGTGCGACCACCTATGCGCGGATCGCCGAAAGCCTGGGAAAACCCAAGGCGGCCCGCGCAGTGGGCCGCGCCGTCGGGCGCAATCCGGTGTCCTTCGTCGTGCCCTGCCACCGGGTGTTGGGAAGCGGCGGCGGCCTGTGCGGCTACCACTGGGGCTTGACCCGCAAGCGCGCGATCCTCGGCTGGGAAACGGGGCTCGTCGGCGCGGCGGAGTGATCCGTCGGCGTCGTTGCGCCTAACCCTTGCCGTCTCTGGCCGCCTCGCGCTTCAGCCGGTAGAGCGCTTCCAGCGCCTCGCGCGGCGTCATGTCGTCGGGATCGATCTCGGCCAGGGCGTCTTTCACGGCATCGCGTTTCGGGGTCGAAGCCGCGGGCGCGGGCGGCGTCATGGCGGCGAACAGCGGCAGGTCGTCGATCGCCTGTTTCGCCGGCGTTTGCCGGTCCTGTTCCTCAAGCTGCGCCAGAACCGCGCGGGCGCGGTCGATCACGGAGGCCGGAAGCCCGGCGAGTTTCGCCACCTGGATGCCGTAGGACCGGTCGGCCGCACCCGCGACGATTTCGTGCAGGAAGACGACCTCGCCCTCCCATTCCTTGACGCGCACCGTTGCGTTCGACAGGCGCGGCAGCCGCGCCGACAGCGCTGTCAGCTCGTGATAATGCGTGGCGAACAGCGCGCGCGCCCGGTTGGTTTCGTGCAGATGCTCGATCGCCGCCCATGCGATCGACAGGCCGTCGAAGGTCGAGGTGCCGCGGCCGATCTCGTCCAGGATGACCAGCGCCCGCTCGCCCGCCTGATTGAGGATCGCGGCGGTCTCCACCATTTCCACCATGAAGGTGGAGCGTCCGCGCGCCAGATCGTCGGCGGCGCCCACGCGGGAAAACAGCCGGTCGACGATGCCGATATGCGCGCGCGCCGCCGGCACGAAGGCGCCCATTTGTGCGAGAACGGCGATCAGCGCGTTCTGGCGCAGGAAGGTCGATTTACCAGCCATGTTCGGACCGGTGATCAGCCAGATGCGCCCGCCGTCCTCGCCTTCGCCCGGACCGAGGTCGGCATCATTGGCGACGAAGCCCTCGCCGCTCGTCTGTTTCAGCGCCCGTTCCACCACCGGATGACGCCCGCCCGAAATGTCGAAGGCGAGACTGTCATCGACCAGCGGGCGGGTGTGATTGTCTTCTTCCGCAAGATCGGCAAGGGCCGCGGCCACATCGAGAACCGAAAGACCGTCGGCCACTCCCTTGATCGCATCGGCGCGGGCAAGCACATCGTCGCACAGCCGCTCGAAGGCAGCCGTCTCGAGCGCCAGTGCGCGTCCGGCCGCATTGGCGATGCGGCTTTCCAGATCCGCCAGGTCCGGTGTGGTGAAGCGCATGGCGCCGGCCATGGTCTGGCGATGGATGAAGCGCGCCGGGTCGCCGGTCAGCTTGTCGGAGTGCGCCGCAGGCACCTCTATGAACCAGCCGAGCACATTGTTGTGCTTGATCTTCAGCGCCCGGACCGCGAGTTCCTCGCACAGGCTCCCCTGCAGTTGCGCGATCACCTTGCGGCTGTCGTCCCTGAGCCGGCGCAGCTCGTCCAGCTCTTCGATATAGCCCTCGGCGATGAAATTGCCGTCGCGGGCGAGAAGCGGCAGATCGTCCTTCAGCGCCCGGGCAAGATCCGCGCAGAGATCGCGCGGGGCGGCGTCGATGCGCGCCAGCGCCGCCTCAAGCTCTTCTTCTTCCAGACGGCCGTCGTCGCCGCGCGGGACCAATGCCGCGATTTCCAGTGCGGCCTGAAGCCCCTGGGCCAGCGCCAGAAGATCGCGCGGCCCGCCCCGGTTGAGCGAGATGCGCGACAGCGCGCGGGCCATGTCCGGCACCTGCTTCAGCCGGGCGCGCAGGCGTTCGCGCAGATAGGTGTCGGCGTGAAACCGGGCAACCGCGTCCTGCCGGCGGCGGATTTCCGCGACATCGGTCAGCGGACTGGCAAGCCGGGAGGCGAGAAGCCTGGAGCCGGCGCCGGACACGGTGCGGTCGATGACGGAGAGCAGCGAGCCGGTGCGTTCACCCGACAATGTGCGCATCAGTTCCAGATTGGCGCGCGTCGCCGGATCGATGAGCATGCGCGCGCCGGCGCCTTCGCGCGCCGGAGGGTCGAGCGGCGCGCGGTCGCCGAACTGGGTCTTTTCCACATAGGCGAGCGCGCCGGCGGCAGCCGTGGTTTCCAGCCGGGTAAACTGGCCGAAGGCCTCCAGCGTCGCGACGCCGTAATAATGCGCCAGCCGGTCGGCGGCGGTCGCGCCGTCGAACAGGCTGCGCGGCACGGGCGACAGCGACGCCGGGCTTTCCTCCAGCAGCGCGCGCAGGGCGGGGTCGTCGAGCAGCGTGTCGGCGACGACGATCTCGCGCGGGTCGATGCGGGCGAGATCGGCGGCAAGCCGCGCGCCCTCGCTCGTCGTAACCTTGAAGGCGCCGGTGGAGATGTCGACCCAGGCAAGCGCATAGACGGTGTCATCGTCGAGCGATCCATTGCGACCGCGCGCCAGCGCCAGCAGGAAGTTGTTGCGCGACGCCTCCAGCAGGCGCTCTTCGGTCAGCGTTCCGGGGGTGACGAGCCGAACGACCTCCCGGCGGACGACCGACTTGGAACCGCGTTTCTTTGCTTCGGCCGGATCCTCTGTCTGTTCGCAGACGGCGACCCGGAAGCCCAGCGAGATCAGTTTTTGCAGGTAGTCGTCGGCCGCATGCACGGGCACCCCGCACATGGGGATATCCTCGCCCAGATGCTTGCCGCGCTTGGTCAGCGTGATACCGAGCGCACGCGAGGCGTCTTCCGCGTCCTGGAAGAACAATTCGTAGAAGTCGCCCATGCGGTAGAACAGCAGGCAGTCGGGATTGGCGGTCTTGATCTCGATGTATTGCGCCATCATCGGCGTCGGCTGCGCCAGGGCGGCTTGCGCGCGCGCCGGTTCCGCGTCCTTGCCAGTCCGGGGTTCGCCTGCCTGCTCGACCATGCTCGCGACCTTCATGTTCGGGTAGCGGGTGTCGCATCCACCCTTGTCCTGTGGTGAGGACGTTCTAGCGCGGTTTAGCAAATCGGCGGAAGGGTTTCAGCCCGGGGCGATGTCATGGCGGGTTGAGTGCTGTATTTGCAGGGGATAATGTCTGCCTCCGCTTTTCATGGGCGGCAGGGCAATTGGAGGGCTATATGCCGACGACGGACAAATCGGGCAAGAGCAATGTGAGCTTCACGGAACAGGAGGCGCTGCAGTTTCACCAGCAGGGCCGCCCGGGCAAGCTGGAGATCACGCCGACCAAGCCCATGGCCACCCAGCGCGATCTCTCGCTGGCCTATTCGCCCGGCGTCGCCGTGCCGGTGCTGGCCATCGCCGAAGACCCTTCGCGCGCCTTCGACTACACCACGCGGGGCAATCTGGTCGCGGTGATTTCCAACGGCACCGCGATCCTCGGCCTCGGCAATCTCGGCGCGCTCGCCTCCAAGCCGGTAATGGAAGGCAAGGCGGTGCTGTTCAAGCGCTTCGCCGATGTCGACAGCATCGATCTGGAAGTCGATACCGAGGACGTCGATGCCTTCGTCAATGCGGTGCGCTACCTCGGCCCCTCCTTCGGCGGCATCAACCTTGAAGACATCAAGGCGCCGGACTGTTTCATCATCGAGCAGCGCCTGCGCGAACTGATGGACATTCCCGTCTTTCACGACGACCAGCACGGAACGGCGATCATCGCCGTCGCTGGCCTGATCAATGCCATGCATCTGACCGGCCGCACGCCGGCGGACACGCGCATCGTCTGCAATGGTGCGGGGGCTGCCGGCATTGCCTGCATCGAGCTCGCCAAGGCCATGGGCGTGCCGCATGACAACATCATCCTCTGCGACACCAAGGGCGTGATCTACAAGGGCCGCACCGAGGGCATGAACCAGTGGAAGTCCGCCCATGCGGTGGAGACGGAGGCGCGCAGCCTCTATGACGCGCTCAAGGGCGCGGACGTCTTCCTCGGCGTCTCGGTCAAGGGCGCGCTCACCGAGGACATGCTGCGGGTGATGGCGCCGAACCCGGTGATCTTCGCCATGGCCAATCCGGACCCGGAAATCACTCCGGAAGAGGCCCATCGCATCCGCGACGACGCCATCGTCGCAACCGGGCGGTCCGACTATCCCAACCAGGTCAACAACGTCCTGGGCTTTCCCTATATCTTCCGCGGGGCGCTGGACGTTCAGGCAACCACCATCAACGATGCGATGAAAGTGGCCTGCGCCGAGGCGCTGGCCAAGCTCGCCCGCGAGGAAGTGCCGGATGAGGTCGCCGCTGCCTATCGCGGCTCGCGGCCGAAGTTCGGTCCCGAGTACATCATCCCGGTTCCCTTCGATCCGCGGCTGATCTCGACGATCCCGCCGGCGGTGGCGCAGGCGGCGATGGACACGGGCGTCGCCCGCCGTCCGATCGTCGACATGGAGGCCTATCACCACCAGCTTTCGGCCCGCCGCGATCCCGTTGCCGGCACCCTGCAGCGCATCTTCTCCAAGGTGCGCCAGCAGCCCAAGCGCGTGGTCTTCGCAGAGGGCGAGGAAGAACCGGTGATCCGCGCGGCGGCAAGCTTCGTTGCCCAGGGGCTGGGCGAAGCGATCCTGATCGGCCGCGAGGACGAGATCCGCGAAGCGGCGACCGGCGCCGGCATCGACATCGAGCGCGCCGGCATCTCGATCCACAACGCCAGGCTCTCCAATCGCAACAGCGATTATGCCGAGTTCCTCTACGGCCGGCTGCAGCGGCGCGGCTACCTGCAGCGCGACTGCCAGCGGCTTGTGAACAACGATCGCAACTACTGGGGCGCGATCATGGTCGCGCGCGGCGATGCGGATGCCATGGTGACGGGCCTGACCCGCAACTATTCCGTCGCGCTCGACACCGTGCGCAACGTGATCGACACCAAGCCCGGCCACCGGGTGATCGGCGTGTCGCTGGCGCTGTGCCGGGGCCGCACGGTGCTCGTCGCCGATACGGCCGTGATCGACATGCCGACATCCGAGGAACTGGCCGACATCGCGGAAGAGGCCGCCCATGTGGCGCGCCGGCTCGGCTATGAGCCGCGCGTCGCCATGCTGGCCTATTCCACCTTCGGCCACCCGCGCGGCGAGCGGTCGGAAAAGGTGATCGAGGCGGTGAAGATCCTCGACCGGCGCCGGGTGGATTTCGAGTATGACGGCGAGATGGGCGCGGATGTCGCGCTCAACATGGACAAGATGGGAGCCTATCCCTTCTGCCGTCTGACCGGTCCGGCCAATGTGCTGATCATGCCGGCGTTCCACTCCGCCTCCATCTCCACCAAGATGCTGCAGGAGCTGGGCGGCTCGACGGTGATCGGCCCGCTGCTCGTCGGTCTCGACAAGCCGGTGCAGATCCTGCCCATCGGCGCCAAGGACAGCGATATCGTCAACATGGCGGCGATTGCCGCGTATAATGTGACATGATCCCCGTCCCGGCGCGTCGGACAGGGGTCGGCACGCCGGGACACCGCATCTCTCGCGACGATATCGGAAAGCGACAGGAACCATGGCGCAAGGCCTGATCAAGATCTGCGGTCTGTCGACCGACGCGACGCTGGAGGCGGCGATTGCCGCCGGTGCCGGCATGATCGGGCTGGTCTTCTTCGAGAAGAGCCCGCGTCATGTCGATCTGGAGACCGCCGCCCGGCTCGCCGACCTGGCGCGCGGGAGGACCGAGATCGTTGCGCTTACCGTCAATGCGGATGACGCGACGATCGACGCGATCATGGCCCGCGTGCGTCCCGACTGGCTGCAATTGCACGGATCGGAAACGCCTGAGCGCTGCGCGGACCTCAAGGCACGCCACGGCGTCAGGATCATGAAGGCGCTGGGCATCCGCGAGGCCGATGACATTCGCGCGGCCCTGCCCTATGTGGGGCATGTCGACCGGCTGCTGTTCGATGCCAAGCCGCCCAAGGGGGCGGATCTGCCCGGCGGCAACGGCGCGAGCTTCGACTGGACGCTGCTGCAGGGCCTTGACCTTGGCGTTCCGCTCATGCTTTCCGGAGGGCTCGATCCGCGAAGCGTGGCCGATGCGATCCGCATCGGCGGGCTGGCCGATGTCGACGTATCCTCCGGCGTGGAGCGCGCGCGCGGGGAAAAGGACGAAGATCTCATTCATGCGTTCGTGGCGGCGGCACGCCAGGGCGCAACCGACAGGCCCGCCGGGGACATGCCGACCCCCGGGCGACTGGCGCAACAAGGACGGACCGCATGACCATCCATCCCAACACTTACCGCTCGGGTCCCGACGAGCGCGGCCATTTCGGCATTTTCGGCGGCCGCTATGTCGCCGAGACGCTGATGCCGCTGATCCTCGACCTCGAGCAGGCCTATAAGGACGCCAAGGCCGACCCGGCCTTTCAGGCGGAGGTCGACAACCTCAACACCCATTACACCGGCCGGCCCTCGCCGCTCTATTTCGCCGAGCGGCTGACCGAGGAGCTTGGCGGCGCCAGGATCTACTTCAAGCGCGACGAGCTGAACCACACGGGCAGCACAAGATCAACAATGTGCTGGGCCAGATCATTCTGGCCCGCCGCATGGGCAAGACCCGTATCATCGCAGAAACGGGCGCGGGCCAGCACGGGGTGGCCACCGCCACCGTCTGCGCCAAGTTCGGGCTGAAATGCGTCGTCTACATGGGCGCGCATGATGTCGAACGCCAGCAGCCCAACGTCTTCCGGATGAAGCTTCTGGGCGCAGACGTGATCCCTGTCACCAGCGGGCGGGGCACGCTGAAAGACGCCATGAACGACGCGCTGCGCGACTGGGTCACCAATGTGCGCGACACGTTCTACTGCATCGGCACCGTGGCGGGCCCGCATCCCTATCCGGCGATGGTCCGCGATTTTCAGGCGATCATCGGCAAGGAGGCCAAGGAACAGATGATGGCCGCCGAAGGCCGGCTGCCCGATACGATCATCGCAGCGATCGGCGGCGGCTCGAACGCCATGGGCCTGTTCTTTCCGTTTCTCGACGACAAGGATGTGCAGATCTACGGCGTCGAGGCGGGCGGCAAGGGGCTTGAGGGCGAGGAGCATTGCGCCTCGCTCAACGCCGGCAAGCCGGGCGTCCTGCACGGCAACCGCACCTATCTGCTGCAGGACGACGACGGCCAGATCCTGGAAGGTCATTCGATCTCCGCCGGTCTCGACTATCCGGGGATCGGGCCGGAGCACTCCTGGCTCAAGGAAAGCGGCCGGGTGACCTATCTGCCGGTGACCGACACGGAAGCGATGGAGGCGTTCAAGCTGCTGACGCGAGTGGAGGGCATCATTCCAGCACTCGAGCCGGCGCATGCGCTGGCCCAGGTGATGAAGCTCGCCCCGACGATGGCGAAGGACAAGATCATCGTCATGAACCTGTGCGGACGCGGCGACAAGGACGTCTTCACCGTCGGCAAGATGCTGGGCTACGATCTCTGATCGGCAATGCTCGGACTGAAAATCTTCAAGAGGCGGCGGGGCGATCCCGCTGCCTTTTTCATATCTTCCGACTGGGCCCGAAAGACGACGGCGGAGCCTCTGGCCTTTGTGGGGACCGGACGGCGGCCGGGCCGTGCAGACCCTAGATCGCCCTGCGGTCGATGACAGGCGCCTTGAGCCTCCGCCTCCGCGCCCACGGCCCGCGGATCGCGAAACCTTCGGCCGTTGGTTCGGGGTGACGCAGCCGGCCGGATGGCCCGGCATTCGTGATCCGGACACATCTTTGCGGCGGCGTCCACGAGCGTTTCGACCGCGCCGGCGGCGCAGCGCCGCCGGCGAACCGCATCGCGAAAAACCATTGCCTCACCTCGGCGGATCGGCTATCCCTCGGACCGGTTCGGCGCACCTTCGCGCCGCGAGGCACCCGTAGCTCAGCTGGATAGAGCGCTGCCCTCCGAAGGCAGAGGTCACAGGTTCGAATCCTGTCGGGTGCGCCATTTTTCAATGATTTGGACGACAAAGACTTTCAGCCGGAAGCGCGGTTTCGCACTTCGGATCGATGGTTTGCGCCATTTGGCATGCGCGGCCCCGTTGCTGGTGATGTTTGAGATCTGTTCGCGCAAGGCCTCAAGGCCATCGATAGCAGTGGGTTCGGGCCAGTGTCGTCAGGGTCCTGCGGCTGTCTGCCAGGGTCCTGCCGGTCCCGCCCGGTTTGCCTGATCGACTGCTCCCGCTATGTCCCCGGATCGGACTGTGGGCTCAATATGCGAACTCAATCGTGCCGGCGACCTCGAAACCGGCGGTTCCGATGCGGCCGACGACGATTTCCCCCGAGGCCGGATAGACGCCGGTCAGCGCGGTGATGTTCACCTGATGGGTGACGAGGAGCACGCTGTCCTCTTCCGGCAGGGCGCGGAGATAGGCCAGCGTGTCCCGGGTTTGCGGTTCGCGTTGCGCGCGTTGCTGAAAGAAGGAATTCAATGCGGGAAACGCGTCGACCTGGCCCATGGCGACGAGCTCCGCCGTTTCGCGGCACCGGCACCATTGCGAGGTCAAGACCCGGTCAAAGGAAATGCCTCTGGCGCGCAGCGCCTCGCCGATCGTCTCCGCCTGCGCCCGACCGCGGGCATCCAGATTGCGCTGCGTCGAGCAGTCGCCAAGCGTGAACTCCGCCGGATCGCCGGTTCCCGGTGCAAGGGCATGGCGCATGACGGCGACGGCACCTGGCCGCGCCAAGGCCGTCCAGGCGGCCTCGGACGCCGTCGCCCGTTCTCCTGATCCGGCAAGGGCGATGACACCGAGAAGCCCGGCCGCCAGGCCGCGGCCAAGGCCGGCAAACAGGGTGCAAACGCGATAGGGCATGAGCGAGATCTCCCCGACTGTCAACCTTTCGGCAGCTATGGCGTTGCGCCGCTTCGTCAATATGCGGATGCTGGGCTTTGGTCGTGGCGGTGGGGCAGGAGCGTCCGCGTGCCTGGCGCCGAGCGCGGGTGAAGATCATGAAGATGCGAAAGACGATGGAAAGCGGATGGAGGTCGCGCGGGCTGCGATGAAAGTGCATGTCTACCTCCTGCGCGACAGCGATCCCGCCGTCGAGGCGCTGGAGGTGCGTTGGCGCAAGACACTGTCGGAGGCGGAGCGGGACCGCGCCGGCCGCTTCCGTTTCGCCCGCCACGCCCGCCAGAGCCGGCTCGCCCACGCCCTGAAACGCCATGCGCTGTCACGGCATGTTCCGCGGATCGCACCGGCGGACTGGCGGTTCGCCGTGGCGGACCACGGCAAGCCCAATGTGGCGGACGTTGCCGATGCGCCGGTGTTCAATCTCTCGCACAGCGACGGCATGATCGCGCTTGCCGTGGGACCCCCGGCCGCGCTCGGCCTGCGTCTTGGCGTCGATGTCGAGGCGATGAACCGCCAGGTGTCGGAGGGCGTGGCGGAGCGGTTCTTCGCGCCTCGCGAGGTGGCGGACCTGCAGGCGCTGCCGGGTCATGCGCGCGACGACCGCTTTTTCGCGCTCTGGGCGCTGAAGGAAAGCTACATCAAGGCGGTGGGGATGGGACTTGCGATCCCGCTCGACAGTTTCGCCTTTCGCTTCGCCGGTGAGGACGGGCGGTCGCTGTCGTTTCGCGCCGACCGGGAGGACCGGCCGGAAGACTGGCGGTTTTGTCAGACGGTGCTGGGCGGGCCCGGCGGCGGCGGGCACAGCCTCGCGCTTGCCGTCGGAGCGGACGGTCAGGCAACGCGGCTGGAGATCGAGGTTCGTGAAATCACGCCAGACGGAGAGGCAAGGCCGCAGGCTGTGCGATGGCTGCACACAAGTGCTGCGGCGGGAGCATGAGCGCGCCGGCGATCCGGCGCGCTCCTTGAGGTCGTGACCCTGTCTCAGACTTCCGTCAGGCGCAGGTAGGAGCGGACCTCGTCCCAGCCTTGCGGGAAGATGTCCTTGGCGTCCTCGTTGCTGATCGAGGGCGGAATGATGACCTTGTCGCCCGGGCGCCAGTCGGCCGGCGTCGCGACGCGCTTGGCATCGCCGAGCTGCAGCGCATCGATCACCCGCAGGATCTCGTCGAAGTTCCGGCCGACCGACATCGGATAGGTCATGGTCAGGCGGATCTTCTTGTTCGGGTCGATGATGAAGACGCTGCGCACGGCCGCCGTCTCGCTCTCGGACGGGTGGATCATCTCGTAGAGCTTGGCGATCTTCAGGTCCGGGTCGGCGACGATCGGGAAGGTCAGATTGGTGTTCTGGGTGTCGTTGACGTCCAGGATCCAGGTCTTGTGCTCTTCCACCGTATCCGTCGACAGGCCGATCGGCTTGGTGTTGCGCTTGGCGAACTCGTCGGCAAGCTGCGCGGTCCGGCCCATCTCGGTGGTGCAGACCGGCGTGTAGTCGGCCGGATGGCTGAAGAAGAAGGCCCAGCTGTCGCCGATCCAGTCGTGGAAGTTGATCTTGCCGTTCGTGGTCTCGACGTCGAAGTTCGGGGCGGTTTCGCCGATTCTGAGGGTCATGGGCATCTCCCGGTTCGGTTTAGTTTCGATATTCGATACATAATGGCTCGCGCATCGGTCTTGCATTGCGCGAAAACGTCACAGCCCCAGCGCTTGGCACCGGGGCTGCAAAGGATGCGGATCATCCGGACCGGCGTCAGGCGGCGCCGGACTTGTCCAGCTCCTTGGCGTGCAGCCAAGCGGCATGCTGCGGCGCGCGCTTGGTCTTCGACCATTCCTCCAGCATGTCCCATTTCACCGCGTCGAGCTTCTTCAGCATCTCGTCTTCGGCCGGATCCGGGCAGGCCAGTTCGACGCGATGTCCGTTGGGATCGAAGAAATAGATCGAATGGAAGATCGAATGGTCGGTGACGCCGAGCACCTCGATGCCGTTCTTCTCCAGCTTTTCCTTGAAGGCGATCAGCGTGTCGCGGTCCTTCACCTTGAAGGCAATGTGCTGGACCCACTCCGGCGTGTTGGGATCCTTGCCCATTTCCGGCTTGGTCGGCAGCTCGAAGAAGGCGAGCACATTGCCGGCGCCCGCATCGAGGAAGACATGCATGTAGGGATCCGGCTCATGGGTGGAGGGCACCTTGTCCTCCGCGATCGCCAGAACGAAATCCATGTTCAGGTTGTCGACATACCAGTTCACCGTTTCCTTGGCGTCCTTGCAGCGGTAGGCGACGTGGTGGATCTGCTCGATTTTCATGGGTGGTCCTTTCATGTGCGTGTCGGTGAAGGAACGCCCCGTCCGCGTTCGCGCAGAAACCCTGTGCGGCGGTCCGGCCCTCTCCTTCCGGGCTGCCGTCGGGCGGTTATCGTGCCGGCTTTGCCGCCCTTAGCGCCGCGCGGATCGTATCGCGGTCGCCGATGTGGTTGGCGAGGATCAGAACGAGACGCGCGTTGAGCGCCTCGCTCTCGTCCCGATCCAGCCCCTCGTGGGCGGCGAGAAGTTCGGCGTAGAAGCCGTCCGGATCCTTGATGTTGGGCTCAAGCGTGAGTGTGTCCTGCGTTTGTGCGGTCATGATGCGCTCCTCAGGCCCGGGCTGTGGCGGTTTTCACGGCGGCAGCGACCGCGTCGGCATCGAAGGATGTCCAGCGCGCGGCGACATGCTGGTCGGGACGCATCAGGTAGACGGCGCCCGGCGCGTCACCCAGATAGCGCTCGGCAAGTGCGCCGGACGGATCGTCTTTCGCCGACAGAGCGAGCCGGGTGACGGTGATGCCGTCGACGTCGAGCGTATCGGGGGCTTGCGTGTCGATTGTGACGAGCTGGAAGCCGCCGCCGAGCCGGTCGATCAGCCAGCCGTCGCGAAGCGGCGCGTCGCTTGCCGGCGCGCCGGGGCGCGAGCGGACCGGCAGACCGGCTGCATCCGGACCGTTGAGCGGCGACCCGTCGTAGATCGCCGGCAGCGACAGGCGGCCGGAGTTCACCAGCGGACGGGCGAAGGCGTGATGCTCGGCCAGATCCAGCACCGCGTCGCGGAAGACGCGGCTGGCGTGGCTTTTCGGCGTGATGAAGTCGGTCGAGCGCGAGGAATTGAGAATGTTCTCGTCCGCGGCATAGACGCGCTCGTCGTCATAGGTATCGAGCAGGGCTTCCGGAGCGGTGCCGTCGATCACCAGTTTCAGCTTCCAGATCAGGTTGTCGGTGTCCTGGAAGCCGGAATTCGCGCCGCGCGCGCCGAAGGGCGAGACCTGATGCGCGGCATCGCCGGCAAACAGCACCCGGCCGTGGCGGAACTTCTCCATGCGCCGGCACTGGAAGGTGTAGATCGATACCCATTCGAACTCGTAGTCCGTGTCGGGACCGAGCATCGCTTCCAGCTTGGGGGCGATTTTCGCCGGGTCCTTCTCCGCCTCGCGGTCGATGTCCCAGCCAAGCTGCAGGTCGATGCGCCAGACGTCGTCGGGCTGCTTGTGCAGAAGCGCCGACTGGCCCTTGTTGAAGGGCGGATCGAACCAGAACCAGCGTTCGGTCGGAAAATCCGCCTTCATGACCACGTCGGCGATCAGGAAATTGTCCTCGAACACCCGACCCTGGAAGTCGAGACCGAGCATGGTGCGGGTCGGCGAGCCGGCGCCGTCGCAGGCGATCAGCCAGTCCGCGTCCATCAGATAGGGACCGTCCGGCGTCTCGACGGTGAGGCGCACGCCGCTCTCGTCCGGCTTGACCGCCGTGACCTTGTTGCCGCCGCGCAGTTCGATGGTCTTGCCGTCCGCCTGAAGCGCGCGCACGCGGTCGACCAGATATTGCTCCAGATAATATTGCTGGAGGTTGATGAAGGCGGGCCGCTTGTGCCCGTCCTCGGGCAGGAGGTTGAAGTCGTAGACCTTGCGCTCGTCGAAGAACACCTTGCCGAGGTTCCACACGACGCCCTTGTCGACCATCTCGTCGCCGCAGCCGAGCCGGTCGAGGATCTCCAGCGGCCGCTTGGCGAAGCAGATCGCCCGCGAGCCCCAGCTCACCTTGTCGTTCTCGTCGAGCACGACGACCGGAATATCGGCCTGTGCCAGGTCGATGGCGGCGGCAAGTCCGACCGGCCCCGCGCCGAGCACGACGACCGGATGGCGGACGGGCGTTGCCGCGTCTTGATCGGGCGAGCGCTGATAGGGGTAAAGCGGCGTTTCAAAGATTTTCGTCATGTTTCCTCCCGAGAAACGGCGGCAGGGTCCCGCTCCGGCGGGGTGCCCACCGGAGCGGAACCCGCAGGATCAGCCCTGCAGGGCCTCCCACATTTCCTTGTCGCGCTGGGCCGTCCAGATGCGCGGCGTGTCGATGTCGCGGGCCTCGTCATAGGCGCGCGCCACGTTGAACGGCAGGCAGTGCTCGTAGATCGCGTAGTCGGAGAACTTCGGGTCGCATTCGGCGCGCGCCGCGTCCCAGGCCTCCTTGAGCGACCCGCCCTTCAGCGCGACCTGCGCCACCGGACGGTAGGTCGAGGTGACGAAGTCCTTGGTGGAGTCGAGCGCGGCATTGACCATCTCTTTGCCGACGAGCGCGTCGCCCCGGCCCGGCGCGATGGCGTCGACATCCCAGGCGCGGATTTCTTCCAGCGTGTCCGGCCAGTCGTGGAAGTGCCCGTCGCCGCAGTAGCAGGCCGAGTGGTACTCCACGATATCGCCGGTGAACATCACCTCCTGATCCGGGACCCAGATCACCGCGTCGCCCGCCGTGTGGGCGCGGCCCAGATGCATGATATCGACCCGGCGGTTGCCCAGATAGACGGTCATGCTTTCGGAAAAGGTGGTGGTGGGCCAGGTCAGGCCGGGGATGCTCTCATGCCCTTCGAACAGACGCGGGAAGCGCTGAAAACTCGCTGTCCCAGTCCTCCTGCCCGCGTTCCACCACCATCGCGCGGGCGGTGTCGGACATGATGATCTGATCGGCGCCATAGGCCGACGCGCCCAGCACGCGCACGGCGTGATAATGGGTCAGCACCACATGGCTGATCGGCTTGTCAGTGACCGAGCGCACGCATTCGATGACCTTCTTCGCCAGCCGCGGCGTCGCCTGCGCCTCGATGATCATCACGGACTCGTCGCCGATGATGACGCCGGAATTCGGATCGCCTTCCGCGGTGAAGGCCCACAGGCCGTCGCCGATTTCGGTGAAGGAGATGTTCTTTTCGCTCATGTCGCCCTGGGAGGCGAATGCCTTGGCCATGGTTGGCTCCTGAAAATTCGTGTCTGTGGTCGCGGGCGCGGGATGCGTCAGCCGCGGGTGTATTTCTCGACCGTCTGCTCGATGGCGCCGAAGATCGAATGCCCCTCTGCGTCCAGCATCTCGATGCGCACCGTGTCGCCAAAGCGCATGAAGGGCGTCTTCGGTTCGCCGGTCTCGATGGTCTCGATCATGCGGATCTCGGCGATGCAGGAGTAGCCGACACCACCTTCGGCGACCGGCTTGCCGGGACCGCCGTCGAGCTTGTTGGAGACCGTGCCGGAGCCGATGATCGTGCCGGCCGCGAGCGGGCGCGTCTTGGCCGCATGGGCGATCAGCGTCGGGAAGTCGAAGGTCATGTCGACGCCCGCTTCCGCTCGGCCGAAGGCCTTGCCGTTGAGGTCGACATGAAGCGGCAGCGACAGCTTGCCGCCGTCCCAGGCCTCGCCCAGAGCTTCGGGCGTCACCGCCACCGGCGAAAATGCCGAGGACGGCTTGGACTGGAAGAAGCCGAAGCCCTTGCCGAGTTCCGCCGGGATCAGACCGCGCAGGGAGACGTCATTGACGATCATCACCAGGCGGATGGCGTCGCGCGCCTCCTCCAGGCTCGCGCCATCGGCACGTCGCCGACGATCACGGCCACTTCGCCTTCCATGTCGATGCCCCAGGCCTCGTCGGCCATGCGGATCGGGTCGCGCGGAGCGAGGAAGCTGTCGGAGCCGCCCTGGTACATCAGCGGGTCGGTCCAGAAGGAGGGCGGCATTTCCGCGCCGCGCGCCTTGCGCACCAGCTCCACGTGATTGACGTAGGCCGAACCGTCCGCCCACTGGTAGGCGCGCGGCAGCGGCGACAGCGCGTCATGCTCGTGAAAGCGCATGGAGGGCACGGCGTCGTGTTCCAGGCTTTCGGCAAGGGTTGCGAGTTTCGGCGCGGCCTTGTCCCAGTCGTCGAGCGCGGCCTGCAGCGTCGGGGCGATATGGGTCGCCTCGGTGCAGCGCGTCAGCGCGGAATTGACGACGACGAGCTTGCCGTCGCGGGTGCCGTCCTTGAGGGTTGCAAGTTTCATATGGATCAATCCCAGTTGCCTTCGATCGTGCCGTCGAAGCGTTTCTTGAGCCCCGACCAGCAGTCGAGATAGGTGTCCTGCAGGCTGTCGAGTTCGGCAGCATAGCGTGTGAGGTGCTGGGGAAACCGCGTTTCGAACATGAAGGCCATGGTTCCGGAGAGCTTTTCCGGTTTCAGTTCGGCGCGGCTCGCCTTCTCGAAGCCGAAGGCATCCGGTCCATGCGGCAGCATCATGTTGTGCAGGCTCATGCCGCCGGGCACGAAACCTTCTTCCTTGGCGTCATAGCGGCCGTAGATCAGGCCCATGAACTCCGACATGATGTTGCGGTGGTACCAGGGCGGACGGAAGGAGTGTTCCGCCACCATCCAGCGCTCCGGGAAGATCACGAAGTCGATGTTGGCGGTGCCTTCCTCGCCCGACGGCGCCGTCAGCACGGTGAAGATCGACGGGTCCGGATGGTCGAACAGGATCGCGCCGACCGGCGAAAACGTCGTGAGATCGTATTTGTAAGGCGCGTAGTTGCCGTGCCAGGCGACGACGTCGAGCGGCGAGGCCTCAAGCGTCGTGGCGTGAAAGCCGCCGCACCACTTGACGATCAGCCGGCAGGGCTTCTCCACGTCCTCGAAGGCCGCGACTGGCGTCTTGAAATCGCGCGGATTGGCGAGACAGTTGGCGCCGATCGGTCCGCGATCGGGCAGGGTGAACTTCGCGCCGTAGTTCTCGCAGACATAGCCGCGCGCTTCCCCGTCAAGAAGCGAAACGGTGAACACCATGCCGCGCGGAATGACGCAGATCTCCTTGGGCGCGACCTCCATCACGCCAAGCTCGGTGGCGATCCGCAAGGCACCCACCTGGGGCACGATCAGAAGCTCGGCATCGGCGTTGAAGAAGAAGTCGTCGCCCATGTCGGCGTTGACCGCATAGACATGGGTTGCCATGCCGACCTGGGTGTGGACGTCGCCTGCGGTCGTCATCGTTTTCATGCCGGCAAGGAAATCCGTCGGCGTCGTCGGCATCGGCACCGGGTCCCAGCGCAGCTGGGCCAGCGGCAGCGAATGCTGGTCGACATGCGGCGCGCTTTTCCATCCGTCCAGGGAAAGCGGCGAGAACCGGCCGGAGTGCTTGACCGACGGGCGGATGCGATAGAGCCAGGACCGTTCGTTGGTGCCGCGCGGCGCGGTAAAGGGCGAGCCGGACAGTTGTTCGGCATAAAGCCCGTAGGGCGCGCGTTGCGGCGAATTCTGGCCCTGCGGCAGGGCGCCCGGCAACGCTTCCGTCTCGAAGTCGTTGCCGAAGCCCGGCATGTAGTCGAGTGGCATGTCTGATCCCTCCTGAATTCAGACAGTTGATAGTTGCATGTGTAACTGTTTAGTTTGTAACTATCAACGCGCGATCGCGGGAAATTTCTCCGCCGCCGCGTGTCCGGGGCTTCAATGGGGATTGCGATGACCGACCGCCTGCTTCTCGAGGAGTTTCTTCCCTACAGGCTCGTCAGGGCCTCCGAGCTTGTCAGCCGTCGGTTTGCCGCGCGCTATCGCGAGGCCTATGGCATCAGCCGGCCGGAATGGCGCACCTTCGCCATCCTCGGACAGCTCGGGCGCACCACCGCGACCGAGATCGGCCGGCAGTCGACCATGCACAAGACCAAGGTGAGCCGCGCGGTTGCCTCCCTGGAGGAGCGCGGCTGGCTGAGCCGGCGCGTCGACGAGGCCGACCGGCGGATCGAATGGCTGACGCTGACGGCGACGGGATCCAAAGTCTATGCCGAGCTCGCCGAGCTCGCGCGTTCGTTTCAGCAGCAGCTGGCGGACGACCTCGGCGCCGAGGCCGCCGCCGCACTGGAACGGGGCCTTGCGGCAGTGGAGGCACGGTTTTCCGTCACTTCCGGCTGACGTGTGTCAGTCACGGGACGAGGGCGCGGGAGACCGGGCAACCGCTCAATGCGCCTCGTCCCAGTTGTCGGCGGCGCGGGCGTCGACCTGCAGCGGCACCTTCAGCGCCACGGCGGGTTCGGCCGCATATTCCATCACGTCGCGCACCAGCTCGATGGTGGCGTCGACCTGGCCTTCCGGCACCTCGAAGATCAGTTCGTCATGCACCTGCAAGAGCATTTGAGCGTCGAGCTTCGAGGCTGAGAGCCGCTCTTCCATGCGCACCATGGCGCGGCGCAGGATGTCGGCGGCCGATCCCTGGATCGGCGCGTTGATCGCCGCGCGCTCGTAGAAGGCGCGCATGTTCGGGTTCTTGGTGTTCACATCCGGATAATGCGCGCGGCGGCCGAAGATCGTCTCGACGTAGCCATGCGCATGCACGAATTTCTTCGTCTCTTCCATATAGTCGCGGATACCGGGGAAGCGCTCGAAATAGGTCTTGATGTAGTCCGACGCCTCGCCGCGCGAGATGCCGAGCTGGGCGGCGAGCCCGAAGGCGGAAATCCCGTAGATGATGCCGAAGTTGATCGCCTTGGCGCGGCGGCGCACCATCGGGTCCATGCCCTCGATCGGCACGCCGAACATTTCCGACGCCGTCATTGCATGAATGTCGAGCCCGTCGGCGAAGGCCTGCTTGAGCTGGGCGATATCGGCCATATGGGCGAGCACGCGCAACTCGATCTGGCTGTAGTCGGCGGAGAGCAACTTGTGGCCCTTGGCCGCGACGAAGGCCTTGCGGATCTTGCGGCCCGCCTCGGTGCGCACCGGAATGTTCTGCAGGTTCGGCTCCGACGACGACAGCCGCCCGGTGGTGGTCGCCGCCAGCGAATAGGAGGTGTGCACGCGCTTGGTCGTCGGGTTGATATAGCCCGGCAGCGCGTCGGAATAGGTCGACTTCAGCTTCGACATCTGCCGCCATTCGACGATCCGCGCCGGCAGCTCGTGGCCTTCCGCCGCGAGATCGTCGAGCACCGAGGCCGAGGTCGACCAGGCGCCGGTTTTGGTCTTCTTGCCGCCGGGAAGCCCCATCTTGCCGAACAGGATGTCGCCAAGCTGCTTGGGGCTGCCGAGGTTGAACGTCTCGCCGGCAAGCCCGTGGATTTCCTCCTCAAGCCGCGCCATCGATTGCGCGAAATCGCCGGAAAGGCGCGACAGCATCTGCCGGTCGATGGAGATGCCGCGTTCCTCCATGCGCGCCAGAACCGGCACCATCGGCCGTTCCAGCCGCTCGTAGACGGTGGCCATGCGTTCCGCCGCCAGGCGGGGCTTCAGCACCTGCCAGAGCCGCAGCGTGACATCGGCATCTTCCGCCGCATAGGCCGCCGCCTTGTCGAGCGCCACCTTGTCGAAGGTGATCATCGACTTGCCGGAGCCGGCCACCTCCTTGAAGGGGATCGGGACATGGCCGAGCCAACGCTCCGACAGCGCGTTCATGCCGTTGCCGCCCTTGCCGGCATCGATGGCATAGGACAAGAGCATCGTGTCGTCGAAGGGCGCAACGGTGATGCCGTAGCGGCGCAGCACCAGCCAGTCGTATTTCATGTTCTGCGCGATCTTGAGGACTGATGGATCCTCCAGCAGCGGCTTCAGGACGGCGAGTGCGTCCTGCATCTTGATCTGGCCTTCCACCAGCGCGCCGCCGCCGAGCAGGTCGCCCTCCCCGTCGACATGGCCGAGCGGAATGTAGCAGGCCTTGCCGGGTGCGGTCGCCAGCGACACGCCGACGAGATCCGCCTGCATGGCGTTGAGCGAGGTGGTTTCCGTGTCAACGGCGACGTGACCGAGCTCGGTTGCTTCCGCGATCCAGGCCTTGAGCCGGTCGAGATCCATCACGGTTTCATAGGCTGAATGATCGATCGGCGTCGCCTTGGCGGCGTCGGCCGCCGCCTCGGCTACGGTTTGCGGCCGCCAGCCTTCACCAGTGTCGTCGCCGGTTGCGGAGGCGTCGTTGCCGGTTGCCGGCGCATCCTCGGCGGCTGGATCCTTTACCTGCCGGCCCTTGCCGTCGGGCGTGTCCCAGCCGGGAATGGCGAAGGTCGCGGGCTCGATGTCGGTGACATCGGTTCCGGTCGCCTCCGCCACCCGGCGCGTCAGCGTGGAAAACTCCATCGCCTTGAGGAAGGCGAGCGTGCGCGTCGCATCGGGCAGCGTCACGGCGAGCGCCTCGACCGGCTCTACCACCGGCACGTCGTCCTTGAGGGTAACGAGTTCCCTGGAGATCCGCGCCTGGTCGGCGAATTCGATCAGGTTCTCGCGCCGTTTGTTCTGCTTGATGGTGTCGGCCTTGGAAAGCAGTGTCTCCAGGTCGCCGAACTCGTTGATGAGAAGCGCCGCCGTCTTCAACCCGATGCCCGGAACGCCCGGCACATTGTCGACGCTGTCGCCGGCAAGCGCCTGGACCTCGACCACCTTCTCCGGCCCGACGCCGAATTTCTCGTGCACCTCGTCGACGCCGAAGATCTTGTTCTTCATCGTGTCGATCATGCCGACGCGCGGTCCGATCAGCTGCATCAGGTCCTTGTCGCCCGAGACGATCGTGACCCGCGCGCCGGCGGCGGCCGCCGCCCGGGCATAGGTTGCGATCAGGTCGTCGGCCTCGAAGCCTTCCTGCTCGATGCAATGCACGCAAAAAGCCCGCGTCGCCTCCCGGATCAGCCCGAACTGCGGGATCAGGTCTTCCGGCGGCTCCGGGCGCTGGGCCTTGTACTCGGGGTAGATGTCGTTTCGGAACGTCTTGGCGGAATGGTCGAAGATCACCGCCATATGGGTGGGCTCGTCGCCCTCCTCCGGCGTCAGGCCTTCCTGCAGCAGCTTCCACAGCATGTTGCAGAACCCCGAGACCGCGCCGACGGGCAGGCCGTCGGACTTGCGGGTGAGGGGCGGCAGCGCGTGATAGGCGCGGAAGATGAACGTTGAGCCGTCGACCAGGATCAGATGGTCGTTGGCGGTGAGCTTGGGTGTGGAGGCGCTGTTCGACATGGCGCGGATCATGCCCGCGTTGGCGCGGCGAGGAAAGCCCGCACGCGCCGTTTTGTGGCTTATTCCGCAGCTTGCGCCGCGCCGCGCCTGGGCGGGTCCGTCTCAAGCCGGGCCCATGCCGGACGGCGGAACAGGAAATGGCCGAAATTGACGCGGTTGATCGCCCAGAACAGGATCAGCGGCGCGATCACGCCGGCGGCCGTGACAAGGGCGGAGATCGTTCCAATGTCGGTGATGATCCCGGTCTTGAGCAGGATGATCCGCGTGGCGGCCATGGGAAAGAAGAACGCCAGATAGATCACGATGGAATGCTCACCGCACACCCGCAGGAAGCCGTTGAGGCTGAGCCGCGTGAGGCCCGCGGAAAACAGGATGACCGCAAGCGCGCCGGCTGCCCCGAGCGCCAGCGACACGACCGGAAGGTCGGCGTATCCGGCGAACACCAGCCAGCCGTTTATGACACCCCAGACCAGCAGGCCGGCGAAGGCCGGGGCCAGGTGATCTTGCGCCCAGGCCGCGAGCCGGAAGGCCTGCGGGGCAAGAATGTAGCCGGCGTAAAAGAACACATAGCGCGAGGCGAATTCGTCGATCAGTACGGAACCCGTCGCGATTGGCGCGATCTGCAGCAGCGCCGCACCGGCGAGCACCAGCTGCCAGGGCAGGCGCGTCGCATGCAGGGCCTTGGTGATCACGAACATCACCGGCAGCATGTAGATGAACCACAAGGTGCCGAAGGGCTGGACGAAGGCCAGAAGATATTGTGCCAGCGCGCCGCCATAGCCGACCTCTCCGGCCATCATCGGTGCCTTGATGGCGAACTGGATGGTCAGCCACAGGACATAGAAATAGGCGAAATGGACGAGCTTGCGGTCGAGATAGGTCCGCCAGGGGCGGTCAATCACCCGGGCCAGGAAAAGCCCCGAGATCATGAAGAAGTCCGGCATGCGGAACGGCCTGGCAAACTCGACGACAAGTCCGAGCCAGCCCTCGGCGCCGGCGGCATTCTGCACGCCCAGTGTGGAATGCATCATCACCACGAAAATGATGCAAAATCCCTTGGCGGTGTCGACCCAGTCGACCCGTTGCGTACCGTCCAACGCCATCTTGTCCCGCTCCCGTAAAGGCCCCGCCCAGCCGGATTGAACGCGGGAATGCTAGGGGCGTGGCGTGTATATCCGGTTAATCTCAACGCTGGATCGGTCGCGCCCCGGTCAGGTCTTGTCCTGCCAGGGAGAACGCCCGTCGTCCCGGTCGCGCTCGTCGGTGACCCGGATCGTGCCGCCGGCATGGCTGCCTGAGGTGTTGCCCGGCTTGTCGGACCATTCGCCCTCTTCAAGGTCCACAACGGTTTCCGCCCCGCTGCGGCGGGCCTCCGCGTTGACCACCGTGACGCGGGCGTTGCGGATCGCCAGGTTGGCCAGCGCGCTGCGCAGCGGCGGCACGAAGAGCAGCAGGCCGACCGCATCCGTGACGAAACCCGGGATCAGCAGCAGGATGCTGGCGACGACAATCAGCGCGCCCTGCACCAGGTCCGATCCCGGTACCCGGCCGGCATCCATCTCGGCCCGGATCTTCATTAGCAGCGATATGCCCTGCAACCGCAGCATCACGGTGCCGGCGAGCGCCGTCAGCACGGTCAGGAGGATCGTCGGAACGGCACCGATCTCGGAGCCGACCTCGACGAAGACGGCGATCTCCAGAAGCGGGACGCCGATGAGAAGTGCGAGAATGAGAAGTCCGACAGGCATGGCTCTACACGGTTTTGTGTGGTGACGATCAACTGGGCGACGCAGGATCGCCCTGCGCCATGGACGGGCGTTTTTCGCCGGCCGGCCGGCGTTTTTCCGTGCCGGGCCGGCCTTGGCCTCCCCGCAGAGGTAGGAAACAATTGACGCGAATGCGAGCAATATGTGTGATCGGGGGGCGAAAACGTCGACGCGCTCTTGTGCTCAAGGCTGGATGTTGGTTCAAGAGGACCTTACATACCCCTTTGTCTGGGATGTCAGCGGAGCGCCACTCGGCCTGTCGCGTCGCCGCTTTGGGCAAGTCGTCGTTGCAACGGGCCGTTGCGACGTTTCGTGAAAGTAACCGGCCGGATGCGAAATGGGTCACATGTTCGACGTCACAACAATCATCTTTCTGGTTCTGGCGGTCGTGATCTTCCTGAGATTGCGGAGCGTTCTGGGCAAGCGGACAGGACACGAACGTCCTCCCTTTGACCCCTATTCCGCGCGCAACCAGGACGCCGATGCCGCCGAGACGTCGACACGGGCGGATGACAACATCATCCCGCTTCCCGGACAGGCGCCGACCTCCGGGCCGTCACAGGCAAGCGAAGGCGCGACCCTCGACAAGGTCGCGCCGGAAGGAACGGCCCTCAACGAGGCGCTGCGCAAGATCCTGTCCGCCGACCGCTCCTTCGATCCGCAGAGCTTCGTGCAGGGCGCGCGTGCGGCCTATGAGATGATCGTCACCGCTTTTGCCGCCGGCGACCGCAAGACGCTGAAGAACCTTCTGTCAAAGGATGTCTACGACGGGTTCGTCGCGGCGATCTCGGATCGGGAATCGCGCGGCGAAACCATTGAATCCACCTTCGTCGGCATCGACAAGGCGGATATCGTCGAGGCGGCGATGAAGGGCAACACGGCGCAGGTGACCGTGAAGTTCCGCAGCGAGCTGATTTCCGCGACCCGCGACCGGGACGGCGCCATCGTCGACGGCGATCCCAATGCCGTCAGCGATGTGACCGACATCTGGACCTTCGCCCGCGACACCACTTCGCGCGATCCCAACTGGAAGCTGGTGGCGACCGAATCGGTCGACTGACGCAATGGGTGTGGGCCTTGCGGCTGTCCGCGTCCGTCTTTCGGTCGCCCTGCCGGCCGGTCTCGCGATCGCCGTCATGACGGCGGGACCGGTCCCGGCCCGCGCCGGCGCTTCGGAGACGGGCATGCCCCTGCAAGCACTATCCTTTTCCGATGTTCCGGGCTGGCGTGACGACGATCACGCGGCCGCGCTTGCCGCGTTCCTGCGCCATTGCGGGACCGTGTCTGCCTCTGCCAATCCGCCGAAAACCGGAGCGCTCGGCGTCTCCGGCGCGGCCCTTGTCGCGCTGTGCGGTCAGGCCCGCGCGGCGGCCGAAACGGGCGGAAGCGATGCCGCCCGGCGCTTCTTCGAGGCCGCGTTCCAGCCGCACAGGATCGCGGCCGGCGGGTTCGTGACCGGCTATTTCGAGCCGGAGTTTGCCGGCGCGCGCGAAGCCGACGCCACCCACCGCACGCCGCTCCTGCGCAAGCCGGACACTCTCGTCGCCCTCTCAGACGCGACCGGCACGCAAGACCTGCCGCCCGGCCTCACCCACGCCTTCAGGGACGCGGCCGGCCGTCTGGTCGAGGCGCCGGATCGCGGCGCGATCATGGACGGTGCCCTCGACGGTCGCGGACTGGAACTCGTCTGGCTCGCCGACCCGGTCGACGCCTTCTACATTCACGTGCAGGGATCGGCCCGCATCCGCCTGGCCGGCGGCGGTGCCATGCGGGTCGGTTATGCCGGCAAGACCGGGCATCCCTATTCGCCCATCGGCCGGGTGATGATCGAGCGCGGCCTCGCAGAGCCGGGAACCGTGACAATGTCCGTCCTGCGCGACTGGCTTGCCGAAAACCCGCAGGAGATCGACGGCGTCCTGCGCCGCAACCGCTCCTATATCTTCTTTCGCGAGATCGAGGACCTCGACCCGGACGACGGCCCGATCGGCGCCGCCGGCCTGCCGCTGGTGGCCGGGCGCAGTTTGGCGGTCGACGCGTCGCTCCACACCTATGGAACGCCGGTCTATGTATCGGCGACTTTGCCGGCGCTTGCGGACGGGCAGGAGCGGAGATTTCGCCGGCTGATGATCGCGGAGGACACCGGGTCGGCAATCGTCGGCCCGGCGCGCGGCGATATCTTTTTCGGCACCGGAGAGGCGGCCGGGCGTGCGGCCGGTGGCGTTCAGCATGCGGCCGCGATGATCGTGCTTGTGCCGCGTGAGCAGCCGGGCGAAACGGAGCCGCGACCATGACCGGACGGCGCCGGCGGGCACGGCAGCCATCTCCGGACGAGCGCAGGCTCTGGGCGCAGGTAACGGCGGATGTGACGCCGCTGGAGCCGTCGCGCCGGGTAAAACCCGTGCCGGCCGAAGAGGCGCCGCCGCCGCCTCCGGTTGCCGGGAGCAAGCCGCCGCCCGCGCCGCGCGCGGTCGCGAGCATGCGCCCGAAATCCCCGCCGGCTCCGCCGCCGCTTGCCCCCCTCGCCCCGCTGGAACCCCGCCAGAGGCGCAAGCTCGCCCGCGGCACCCGCGCCATTGACGCCCGTATCGACCTGCACGGACTGACCCAGGCCGAAGCCCATGTGCGCCTGCGCGGCTTTCTCTCCCAGGCGCAGGCGCAAGGCTGCTCGCTGGTTCTGGTGATCACCGGCAAGGGCGGGCCGGGCGGCAGCCTGTCCGCGGATGGCCGCGGCATTTTGCGCCGCGTGGTGCCGCAGTGGCTGTCCTTCGCCGAGTTCCGCCCGCTGGTCGTCGGCTTCGAGGAGGCCCATGCCGGCCACGGCGGCGGCGGCGCGCTCTATGTGCGGGTGCGAAAAGCCGGACGAGGCCGGACATGACGCCCTTCGGCGCGCGGGTGCGCGAACACCGCAAGAAGCGGGGGATTACCCTGTCCCAGATGGCGGAGGCGCTGTCGGTGTCGCCCGCCTATCTGTCGGCGCTGGAACACGGCAAGCGCGGCCGGCCGACGTGGTTCATGGTTCAGCGCATCATCGCCTTCTTCAACGTCATCTGGGACGAGGCGGAAGAGCTGCAGCGGCTGGCCGAACTGTCTGATCCGAAAATTTCCATCGACACGGGCGGGCTGGAACCGGAGGCAACCGAGCTTGCCAATGTTCTCGCCGCCAAGATTTCCGGGCTGTCGCGCGAGAGCCTGGCGCATCTGTTGCATCAGCTAAAGGCCGCCGCGGCACGCGACGGTGTTTGACCGCCAGCCCGGACTCGACCCGATCCCGGCCAGCACTTAGGGTCATGCAAAACCGTCATTCCCGAATGCGAAGGACCGAACCGAGATCATGAGCAAGTCAGTGGAGGCGTTCGCCGGACTTATCGATTCCACCGCGCTGCGCGAGGAATTGACCGCCCTGACGGCCAGATCCGATGGCGATGGCTCGGATCCGGCGATCCGCTCCCAGGTGCTCGGCCGCCTCAAGGAGGCGATGCGCAGCGCGCGCAAGATCGTGGAGGAACGGCTGTTCGAGGACGGTGGCGGAACCCTGTGCGCCGCCCGGCTCAGCCACGTGCAGGACGAGATCCTGCGCGTGATCTACGATTTCGCCATCTATCACGTCTACCGGGCGAAAAATCCGTCCGCGGCCGAGCGCATGTCGGTGGTGGCCGTCGGCGGCTACGGGCGCGGCACGCTTGCCCCCGGATCCGACGTCGATCTCCTGTTCCTGCTGCCCTACAAGCAGACCCCCTGGGGCGAGCAGATCGTCGAATACATTCTCTACATGCTCTGGGATCTCGGCCTGAAGGTCGGCCATGCGACCCGCAACGTAGAGGAATGCCTGCGGCTGTCGAAGACCGACATGACCATTCGCACGGCCATTCTGGAAGCCCGGCACGTGTGGGGCGACACGGATCTCTACGATGACCTCGTCACCCGCTTCGACAAGGACGTCGTCGCCGGGACGGGGCCGGAGTTCATCGCCGCCAAGCTTGCCGAACGCGACACGCGCCACCGCCGGCAGGGCACCTCGCGCTATCTGGTGGAGCCCAACGTCAAGGAGGGCAAGGGCGGCCTGCGCGATCTCAACACGCTGTTCTGGATCTCGAAATATTTCTACCGCGTGCGCTCCGGCACCGGGCTGGTGAAGGCCGGCGTGTTCTCCCGTGCGGACCTCAACCGCTTCCGCAAGGGCGAGGATTTCCTCTGGGCCGTGCGCTGCCACCTGCATTTCCTGACCGGGCGGCCGGAAGAGCGCCTGTCCTTCGACGTCCAGCGCGAGATCGCCATCCGCCTCGGCTACACCCAGCATCCGGGGATGAAAGACGTCGAGCGCTTCATGAAGCATTATTTCCTCGTCGCGAAGGATGTCGGCGATCTGACCCGGATCTTCTGTGCCGCGCTGGAAGAACAGCACGCCAAGCAGCCGCAGCCGCTGTCGCGGCTGATCGGCCAGCTCACCGGCCGGCACAAGCGCCGCGTGCTCTCCGGTCATCCGGATTTCGTCATTGAAAACGGGCGGCTGAACCTGGCCGGCGACGGCGTCTTCGAGAAGGATCCGGTCAACCTCATTCGCCTGTTCGCCATCGCCGACCGGCATTCGGTCATGCTGCATCCGGAGCTCTTGAAAAAGGTTCGGCGCTCGCTGAAGCTGATCAACGCGGCGGTGCGCGAGGACGCGGAGGCCAACCGGCTGTTCCTGCAGGTGCTGACCTCGCGCAGCGACCCCGAGACCATCCTGCGCAAGATGAATGAGGTCGGCGTGCTCGGCCGCTTCCTGCCGGACTTCGGCAAGGTCGTGGCGATGATGCAGTTCAGCATGTACCACCACTACACCGTCGATGAGCACCTGTTGCGTTCGATCGGCGTGCTCGGCGAGATCGAGCGCGGGGAGGCGGGCGAGGATCACCCGCTCTCCACCGACCTGATCAAGTCGATCCAGAACCGCAAGGTGCTTTTCGTGGCGATGCTGCTGCACGACATCGCCAAGGGTCGTCCCGAGGATCATTCCGTCGCCGGCGCGCGCATCGCCCGCCGGCTGTGTCCGCGCCTCGGCCTGTCGTCTTCCGAAACCGACACGGTTGCCTGGCTCGTCGAGCATCATCTCGACATGAGCACGACCGCCCAGTCGCGCGATCTCGCGGACCGCAAGACCATCGAGGATTTTGCCCGCGAGGTGCAGAGCCTGGAGCGGTTGAAGCTGCTGCTGATCCTGACCGTCGCCGATATCCGCGCCGTCGGACCCAATGTCTTCAACGGCTGGAAGGGCCAGTTGCTGCGCACGCTCTACTATGAATGCGAGCCGCTGCTGACCGGCGGCCACAGCCTGCTGCCGCACGACCAGCGCGTCGCCGCCGCCAAGGCCGAACTGGCCGAGGCCCTGCCGGACTGGCCCGCAGAGGCGCGCGAGGCCTATCTGGAGCGCCATTATCCGGCCTATTGGCTGCGGGTGCCGCTGGACCGCAAGATCGCCGATGCGCGCATGATCCGCGAGGCCGATGCAAGCAAGTCGGGGTTTTCCTCCCGCGTCGTTGCCCATGCCTTCGAGGAGGTCACCGAGATCACCGTGCTGGCGGCCGATCACCCGAAACTTCTCTCCACCATTGCCGGCGCCTGTTTCGTGGCGGGCGCGAATATCGTCGACGCGCAGATCGACACCACCACCGACGGATTCGCGCTCGACACGATCTTCATGTCCCGGGAGTTGCCGGACGATGCGGACGAGCTGCGCCGCGGCGAGCGCATCTGCCGGCTGATCGAGCAGGCGCTGCGCGGCCAGGAGCAACTGCCGGAAAAGGTCGCGAACAAGGCGGCGGCCCGCACGCGCGCCAAACCGTTCCGCGTCGAGGCCGAGGTGCTGGTCAACAATTCCTGGTCGAACCGTCACACGGTGTTGGAGATTTCAGGCCTGGATCGTCCCGGCCTGCTCTATGATCTGACGCGCGCAATTTCGGCGTTGAATCTCAACATCAATTCCGCTCATATCGCGACCTTCGGCGAGCGCGCGGTCGATGTCTTCTATGTCACCGATCTGACCGGCCAGAAGGTCGGCAACATCGGTCGCCAGGAGCTGATCCGCGACCGTTTGCGCGAAGCGGTGGAAGCGGAGGCCGGCGACGAACCGGCGAAGCGGCGCAAGCTGCGCCTTGGAGCGGCGTGATGGTTCGGACGTTGACTGATTTTTCCGGGGCGCCCCGCGGGCACGGCCTCCGGCGATGAGCCTCCTGCGCAATTTCGCGACCGTCGGCGGCGCGACGATGACAAGCCGCGTGCTGGGTTTTGCCCGCGACGTGATGATCGCCGCCTTCGTCGGCGCCGGGCCGGTTGCCGATGCCTTCTTTGTCGCCTTCCGTCTTCCCAACCTGTTCCGGCGGCTGTTCGCCGAAGGGACGTTCAACTCCGCCTTCGTGCCGCTCTTCGCCCGTTCGGTCGAGGACGGCGGCGACGCGGGCGCCCGGAAATTTGCCGGCGAGATCCTCGCCGCCTTCCTGTGGACGCTGGTGACCGTCACCCTGATAGCGCAGGTCTTCATGCCGGCGCTCGTCTATCTGCTCGCCCCCGGGTTCACGGCCGATCCCGAGAAGTTCGATCTCGCCGTGCTGCTGTCGCGGATCACCTTTCCCTATCTCCTGTGCATGTCGCTGGTGGCGTTCCTCTCCGGGATCCTGAACACCTACCGGCGTTTCGCGGCGGCGGCCTTTGCGCCCGTCGTGCTGAATGTCGTGATGATCTCGGTGCTTTCGAGCATCTGGTATTTCGACGTCCAGCCGGGGGTGACGCTCGGCATCCTGCTTGCCGGCGGTGTCACGGTGGCCGGCATTGCCCAGCTCGCCCTGCTTGTCTTCGCGGTGCGTCACATGGGATTTGCCATTCCCTGGCAGCGCCCGCGCCTGACCGCCTCGGTCAAGCGGCTGTGGAAGCTCGGCGTTCCGGGCATCGCCGCCGGCGGCATCACCCAGATCAACATCGCCGTCGGCACGATCATCGCGTCGGGTCAGGCCGGCGCGGTGTCCTACCTCTATTATGCCGACCGGATCTATCAACTGCCGCTCGGCGTCGTTGGCATCGCGATTGGCGTCGTGCTTCTACCCGACCTGTCGCGCTCCCTGCGCTCCGGCGCCGATGCAAGCGCCAATCACACGCTCAACCGGGCGATGGAATTCGCTCTGGCCCTCACCTTGCCGGCAACGGTGGCACTGATCGTCGTGCCGGATGCCATTGTCTCCGTGCTCTACCAGCGCGGCGCCTTCGGTGCGGAGGCCGCCAGCGCGACCACGGCGGCGCTGATCGCTTTTGCCGCCGGCCTGCCCGCCTTCGTGCTCAACAAGGTGTTTTCGCCGGGATTTTTCGCGCGCGAGGACACGGTCACGCCGATGTGGTTCGCCGGCATCGGCATGGTGGTCAATGTGGCCGGGGCGCTGGCGCTGGCGCCCTTTCTCGATCATGTCGGCATCGCGCTTGCGACCACGCTCGCCGGCTGGGTCAACAGCGGCCTTTTGGCAGTCACCCTGTGGCGACGGGGGCATTTCCGCCTCGATGCCGGATCGTTGAAGCGCCTTCCGCTGCTGGCGCTTGCCAGCGTGCTGATGGGGGCGGGCATCTATGCGGGCGCGCAACTGCTCGCGCCCTGGCTCGGAGGCGCGTCGGTGCTCGGCCGGTTCGGCGCCCTGGCGCTGCTGGTTGTCGCCGGGATGATCCTGTTTGCCGCCTTCGTGCATTTGACCGGGGCGGTGGACCTGAAGGCCGCTCTTCGCGGCCTGCGGTCGCGGCGCGTGAGCTGACAGCGCCTGCGGCGACTTCCGCCTCAGGCCGTCTTGTCCGGCCTTGCCCCGTACCGAAGCCGGCTCATTTTTTGACCAAACGATCAAACTTTGTCCATTTGTTCAAAAAAATGCCGCACAGGCCTCTGCCTGCGTTGTGAGCATGCCCGATTTATGATCCAATTCCGTCAGCGTCCGGCGTCCAGGGTCCCGTCGACACTGGCATATTTTCGGATGCATGAAACGACAGAAGCGATCAGCTCTTGCGCGTTTGGGCAAAGTGTCCGCATCGGGCTGATCTCGGCATACGAACAATGCCAGGGGGAGTCAGATGGAAATCCTGAACCGTATTGCATGGACGCGCCGTGCCGTGATGGGTCTTGCTGCGGCGGTTGTCGTGGCGGGCTTCAGCCAGCCGGCGGTGGCCGCGGAAAAGCCGCTCAAGGTGGCGGCGATCTACACGGTCCCGGTGGAACAGCAGTGGGTCGGCCGCATCCACAAGGCGCTGACCGCCGCCAAGGAGCGCGGCGACGTCACCTACACCTACTCGGAAAACGTGGCGAACACCGATTATGAGCGCGTGATGCGCGAATATGCCGAAGCCGGCATGGACCTGATCGTCGGCGAGGCTTTCGCCGTGGAGCGCGCGGCGCGCAAGGTGGCGGCCGAATATCCGGACACCGCCTTCCTGATGGGCTCGTCCTTCGGTCCGGCGAAGCCGAATTTCGCGGTCTTCGACAACTGGATCCACGAGCCGAGCTATCTGACCGGCATGATCGCCGGCAATGCGACCAAGTCGAACATCATCGGCATGGTCGGCGGCTATGCGATCCCCGAGGTCAACCGGCTGATGAACGCCTTCATGGAAGGCGCGCTTGAGGTCAATCCGGACGTCAAGTTCCTCGTGACCTTCATCAACTCCTGGTACGACCCGCCCAAGGCCAAGGAATCCGCCTTTGCGATGATCGACAAGGGCGCCGACATTCTCTACGCCGAGCGCTTCGGCGTGTCTGATGCCGCCAAGGAACGCGGCATTCTGGCCGTTGGCAACGTCATCGACACCGCCTCCGATTATCCCGGCACGATCATTTCCAGCGCGCTGTGGCACATGGAGCCGACCATCGACCGGGTGATCGAGGACGTCGCCGGCGGCAGCTTCGAGCCCTCCGACTACGGCCAGTACAGCTACATGTCCTATGGCGGCGGCAGCTTCGTCGTCGACGAGGCGCTGGCCGATGCGGCATCCGTCGAGGCGGCCCGCAAGGTCGAAAAGGACATTCTCGACGGCCTGTTCCGGGTGAATGTCAACGACGCGGAACCCAAGTCGACGATGTAATGCTCTGCGCCGCCGCAATGCCTGTCGTCGCGGCGGCGCGTCTTCCTGATTGCCTGCGCGGACCCTTCGTGTCCGCGCCGTTTCCGGGGTCTGGGGAAATGCTGTCATGACGGTGCCTGAAGAAGCTCCGGCGATCGCGCTGTCCTTGTCGGGGATCACCAAGCGGTTCGGTGCGCTCACCGCCAACGAGGCGGTCGACCTCGATCTTCGCCGCGGCGAGATTGTCGCGCTTCTCGGCGAAAACGGCGCCGGCAAGACCACCTTGATGAACATCCTGTTCGGCC
The DNA here is from genome assembly GCA_006384855.1 of Tetraselmis striata. NCBI lineage: Eukaryota > Viridiplantae > Chlorophyta > Chlorodendrophyceae > Chlorodendrales > Chlorodendraceae > Tetraselmis > Tetraselmis striata. The sequence goes on from VCJN01002827.1 coordinate 87,193, forward strand.
ATTACGTCGCCGACGAGGGAGAGGTCCGCGTGGCCGGTCCCGACGGGACCCTCGTGCCGCTGGAACCGGGGTCTCCCCATGCCGCCCTGGAGGCCGGCATCGGCATGGTGCACCAGCATTTCACCCTGGCGGAAAATCTCACCGCTTTCGAAAACATCGTGCTCGGCACGGCCCCGCTGTTGTCCGCACGCCTCGCCTCGCGCGCCGCGCGCGAGAAACTTCAGGAGTTGATGCGCCGCTCGGGGCTGGTCGTCGATCTCGATGCGCGGATTTCGCGTCTCTCCGTGGGCGAAAAACAGCGCGTGGAGATCCTCAAGGCGCTTTATCGCGATGCGCGTGTGCTCGTTCTCGACGAACCGACCGCTGTCCTGACGCCGCAGGAATCCGAGACGCTGTTTGAAACACTGAAGGCGCTTGCCGCACAGGGGCTGGCGATTGTCTTCATCTCGCACAAGCTTGCGGAAGTGCTTGCCGCCTCCGACCGCATCGCCGTGCTGCGTCTCGGGCGCAAGGTTGCGGATCTTCCCGCCGCCGACTGCGACCGGCAGACGCTTGCCGAGCTCATGGTCGGACACGAGGTGACGATGAGCCGGCGCGAGCCGCAGGCGGCCGGTGAGGTGCTGCTTGCTCTCTCCGCTGTCACCTGCGGCGAGGGTCGCGATACCGTCAGCGACATCGGCTTTGCGTTGCGCGCCGGCGAAATCCTCGGCATCGCCGGCGTGTCCGGCAACGGGCAGGCGATGCTCGCCAGGCTGCTTTCCGGGCTCGAACGCCAGACGAGCGGCGATATCCGCCTCGCCGGGCGCGAGATCCGCGCCCATGACGCCGCCGACATGATCCGCGCCGGCGTGGCGCGCATTCCCGAGGACCGGCACCGCGACGGCGTTGTCGGCGCGATGAGCGTGGCGGAAAACCTCGTGATCGAGGAAATCCGCTCGTCCCGTTACCAAAGGTTCGGCTTTCTCGACTTCCGGGCGATCGCCGACCGCGCGGTCGAGGCCATCGCCAGCTACGATATCCGCTGTCCGGGCGGCTCCGCCGTCGCGCGTCTGCTGTCGGGCGGCAACATCCAGAAGATCGTGCTGGCGCGCACGCTCGACGCCAGTCCCTCGGTGGTGCTTGCCGCCCAGCCGTCGCGCGGTCTCGATATCGGTGCGACCGGAGACGTGCACCGCCGCTTGCTGGAGGCGCGCGGGCGCGGCGCCGGCGTGATCCTGATTTCCGAAGACCTCGATGAGCTTTTCGCCCTGTCCGACCGGATCGCCGTCATTCATCGCGGCCGGCTGAGCCCGCCGCGCCCGGCCGAGGAGCTCGACCGGGCCGCCGTCGGCCTGATGATGGCCGGTCAGCATACGGAGGACGCGGCAGCATGATCCGCTTCGAACCGCGCGAGCATGTCTCGCCCCTGCGCCGTGTCGCAGCGCCCGTCGTCGCGGCGATCGCGGCGCTTGCTGTCGCCAGCCTGGCGATTGCCGCCGCCGGCGCTCCGGTGCTCGAGGCCTACGGTCTGATGGCCAAGGGCGCTTTCGGCTCGGCTTTTGCCATGTCGGAGCTGCTGGCCCGCGCCACGCCGCTGATCTTCACCGGCCTCGCCGCCGCCGTCGCCTTTCGCGCGAAGCTCTGGAACATCGGCGGTGAAGGCCAGCTCTATGCCGGGGCGCTGGCTGCGGTCGCCGTCGGCACCGGGGCGCTGGCGCTCCCCGGTCCCCTGCTGATCCCGACGGTAATCCTCGCCGGCGCTTTGGCCGGTGGCCTTTTGATGCTGATCCCGGCACTCCTCAAGGTGCGGCTCGGCGCGGACGAGGTGGTGACGACGCTTCTCCTGAACTTTGTCGTGATCCTCTTCGTGCAGATGATGCTGGAAGGACCGATGAAGGATCCGATGGGCATGGGCTGGCCGCAGTCGGAGCCGATGCTCGACGAGGCGATGCTGCCCAAACTGATGGACCGCATGCGGGTCCATGCCGGATTAATCCTCGCGCTCGTGGCCGCCCTCGGCGTTCACATCCTGCTCAAGCGCACCGTCTGGGGCTTCGAGACCCGCGCCGTCGGCGAGAACCCGGAGGCCGCGCGTCACGCCGGCATTCCCGTCACGGCGACCTTCCTGCGCGTCGCGCTCCTGAGCGGCGGTCTCGCCGGTCTTGCCGGCGTCGGCGAGGTCGCGGGCCTGAAAGGCTATCTCACCGCCGACCTGTCGCCGGGCTTTGGCTATGCCGGCATCGTCGTTGCCATGCTCGCCGGTCTGTCGCCGGTCGGTGTGGTCGTGGCCGCGCTCTTTATCGCCGGTGTCTTCGTCGGCGCCGACAGCATGAGCCGGGCAATCGGCGTTTCCAACTATCTGGCGGATCTCGTGGTCGCGACCTCGCTGATCTGCGTCCTCGTGTCCGGCCTGTTCGTGCGCTTCAAGGTGCGCATCGTGCGGCCCGGGACGGGAAGGGGCACGGCATGAGCGACATTCTGGATATCCTGCTGGCCGCGAATTTCTGGGCGGCCGCGCTACGGATCGCGACCCCGCTGATCTTCGGCGTGCTCGGTGCGCTGATCTGCGAGCGCGCCGGCGTGCTCAACCTCGGCATCGAGGGGATTTTCACCGCCGGCGCCATGGCCGGCTGGATGGCGGCCTGGCTCGGCGCCGGCCTGTGGGGCGGCGTGCTGGTTGCGGCCCTTGCCGGCGCGGCCTTCGGCCTGCTGCATGCGATCCTGACCGTGCCGCTCGGTCTTTCCCAGCATGTCTCGGGCATCGGCGTCACGCTGTTTGCAACGAGCCTCAGCTACTACACCTATCGCACGGCGCTTCCCGACGTTTCCTCGCCGCCGCGCATCGAGGCGTTCCAGCCGCTCGATATCCCGATCCTGTCGGACCTTCCGTTCCTCGGGCCGGCGCTGTTCCAGCAAACGGCGCTGACGTTTTTGGCGCTCGCGCTGGTCGTCGCGGTCGGCTTCGTGCTCTATCGCACGCCGCTCGGCCTTGCGATCCGTGCCGTTGGCGACAACCCGTCCGCCGTCGAGGCGCAAGGGCTGTCGGTGATGGCGCTCAGGATGGGAACCGTCGTTGCCGGATCGGCGCTGATGGCGCTCGGCGGTGCGTTCCTGACGATGTCGGCCTTCGATGCCTTCTTCTTCGGCATGGTCAACGGCCGCGGCTGGATTTGCATCGCGCTGACGGTCTTCGCGTCCTGGCGGCCGGGCAAGGCGCTGATCGGCGCGTTGCTTTTCGGCGCCTTCGATGCCTTCCAGGTGCGGCTGCAGACCGAGGTCGGGTCCTTCGTTCCGGGCCAGATCTTCCTGATGCTGCCGTATATCCTGTCGATTGCCGCGCTCGTCGTCGTGGCGCGCAAGGCGGATTATCCGCGCGCGTTGCTCAAGCCCTATTTCAAGGGCCAGCGCTGACGGTCGTCGTCAGCAGGCGAGCGTACGGACTTCTGCAAGGATCGCGTCGGTCATCTCGGCCGCTGCCGCACAGACGTGCTGCGGCTCGGCAAGCGCGCCGAAGTCGAGCGGGGCGTCGCTGATCACCGTCAGCGTCTCGGCAAGCGGGCGTCCGCTCGCGCGGGTCTCCAGCGCTGCCTGTTTGACCAGCTCCTGCGCCCGGGCGCGTCCGACATGCGGGATCAGCGCGAAGGAAAACCGTTCGGCCAGCGCCAGACCGCCGTCGCCGAAGGCGATCTCCGCCATGCGCTCACCTCGCGGCTCGATCGCGTCGACCAGCGCCTGAGCGCGCAGCAGTGCCGCCCCGCATGCGGTGAAAAACGGCGGCAAAACAAGCCATTCGCCCATCCAGGCGGCGCCGTCGCGCTCTTCCGCATGGGCGGGAGCCGTGGTGATCTGTGCCGACAATGCTGCCGCATGGCGGGTCAGCGCGATCAGGGTTTCTGCGGCAACCGGGTTCTGCTTCTGCGGCATGGTGGAGGATCCGCCGGCGGCGGACAGGCGCAATTCGCCGATCTCCGAGCGGGTGGACAGCATCACGTCGGCGCCGATCTTTTCCAGAGCGCCAAGAAAACCGGCAAGCGTGCCGGCGATCCGCATCAGCGGCCAGCGCTCCGCCATCCAGGGCAAAGCTGGAGCAAGCCCCAGCTTTTCGGCGAGCGCCTTTGCGACGGCGCTCCCATCTGGCCCCATCGCTGACAGATCGCCCGAGGCACCGCCAAGCTGGACGGGCAGCCCGGCGTGGCGCAGGGCCTGCAAATCGCGGTGTGCGCGCGCGAGTGGCAGGGTCCAGTTCGCGACCCTGAGGCCGAAGGTGACGGGTGTCGCCACCTGTCCGCGCGTGCGACCGGCCATCGGGGTCGCGCGATGCTGTGCCGCCAGCGCTGCCAGCGTCTGCGTCAGGCGCGCGAGCCGCGCATCGAACAGCTGAAGCACGCGCTGAAGCCGCAGCATCAGCCCGGTGTCGACAATGTCCTGCGACGTCGCGCCGAAATGCAAATGGTCGGCGCCCTCCTTCGGCAGCTGCTTGCGCAGATGTGCCACGAGGGCTGGTACGGGCACGCCGGCCGCCGCCGTTCCTGCACAAATGTCATCGGGCGCTGGGGCGGCATCGGCAAGGCCCGTCTCGATCTCCCGCGCGGCGGCTTCCGCGATGACGCCAAGCCGGGCCTGAACCGTCGCAAGGGCGACCTCCACCTCGACCATCGCGGCGATCTCGGCCGACGCCTCGAAGTGGCGGGCCGTGTCGAGATCGCCGAAGAGATCGGCGTAGAGCGAAGATTCCAGCGGCGAGATCGCCATGAGTCACCCTCCGGGACGGCTTGAGCCTAGATGTCGAAGAACACCGTTTCCTGCGGTCCCTGCAGGTGGACGTCGAAGCGGTAGTTGCCGCCCTCGCCGGGTGTGGCGACGAGCGTGTCGCGGGCTTCGGGCGAAAGCCGGGCGAAGTCCGGGTCGCTTGCGATCAGCTCGCGGTCTTCCGGGAAATAGATCCGCGTGTGCAGGTGGATGTTGATGCCGCGCGCGAAGATCAGCAAGGCGATATGCGGGGCGTGGCCTTTGGCATGGATGCCGGGTTTCACGGTCTGGAAGCGGAAGATGCCGCTGTCGAACGCCGCGACCGCGCGTGCAAAAAGCCCGTGCGGCCCGACCCGGCCCGCGCCGTCGGCCTGCCAGATCTCCAGCATGGCATCGCGCACCGGGGCGCCGGCGCCGTCATGGACGATCCCTTCGACCGTGATCGCGGGACCTATGTCGCTTGCGATCACCGGACCGGGCTGGCCGACGAGGCCGGGGCGGCCGATCGATTGCGGCGCGGTGCCGATATGAACATAGGGGCCGGCGGTCTGCGACGGGGTTTCGAAGAGTTTCTCGCGCATCACGCACCTTCCGGACGGGTTTCGAAGTGGGTCTGGCGCCGCCCGCGCAGCACGATGTCGAAGCGATAGGCCAGGCAGTCGAAGGGCTCCTGGTTGCGCATGTCGAGGCGCGCGACCAGCCGCTCGATGACGGTGGCGTCGGGGATCGTGTTGACGATCGGGCACAGCGGGATCAGCGGATCGCCTTCGAAATAAAGCTGCGTGACGAGACGCTGCGTGAAGGCCTCGCCGAAGATCGAGAGATGAATATGCGCCGGCCGCCAGTCGGAGCCGTTGTTGGGCCAAGGGTAAGGGCCTGGCTTGATGGTGCGGAACAGATAGCGCCCTTCGGCATCGCTGACGCAGCGCCCGCAGCCGGAGAAATTCGGGTCGAGCGGCGCCAGATAGCCGTCCTTCACATGCGCATAGCGACCGGCGGCATTGGCCTGCCACACCTCGATCAGCGCATTGGGGACGGGGCGGGCGTTTTCGTCGAGCACCCGTCCGAACACATAGATGCGCTCGCCGAGCGCATCGCCGTCGACGGCGGCGTTGCGGATCAGGTCATGGTCGAGCGGACCGAGCGGGGCATGGCCGAGTGCCGGGCCGCTGCGTTCGAGCGAGGTCTGCTCTAGCGAATGCAGCGGGCGAAACGGCGCGCGCAGCACGCTGCTCTTGTAGCCCGGCGCATAGGCCGGCGGATGCGCGCTCCGGTCGCGCCTGTAGAAGTCCGGTCCCGTCATTCTTCCCCCCGGTTCGTCTCGTCCGCCGCGCGGGCGGTGTCTTCCAGTTCGGCGAAGACCGCCTTGGCGATCTTGATGGCGCGGTTCGCTGCCGGAACGCCCGCATAGACCGCGACATGCAGCAGCGCCTCGCAGATGTCGTCGGCGCTTGCGCCGGTGCGGGCCGTCGCCCGGCAATGCATGGCCAGCTCCTCGTCGTGCCCGAGCGCGGCAAGCAGCGCAATGGTGATCATCGAGCGTTCGCGGTGGCTGATCGTGTCGCGCGACCAGACCCCGCCCCAGGCACCACGGGTGATATAGTCCTGAAACGGCGCGTCGAAGGCTGTCGTGGCGGCCTGCGCGCGCGCGACATGCGCCTCTCCCAGAACGGCGCGCCGCGTGGCGAGCCCGGTCTCGTCCAGATCGCGTTGGCTCATGTGAGGGCCTCCGAAACGAAACGCGAAATCAGCTCTGCCATGGTGCCCGGAGCCTCGATGCAGGGCAGATGGCCGACATCGGGGATTTCCTCGAAGCGCGCCTGCGGAATAGCATCGGCCATGGAACGCACCACGGCGGGCGTGGTCGCGCTGTCCTGCGCGCCGGCAATGCACAGCGTCGGCACCGAAATCCGCGCGGCCGCATTCCGGTAGTCGGCATCGCGAATGGCGAGACCGAGGTCGATGTAGCCGGCCGGCGGCGTATGCGCCAGCATGGTGCGCCAGAGTTGCAGCGCTTCGGGTTTCCCGGCGCGAAAGCGCGGCGAGAACCAGCGGTCCATCGTTGCGTCGGCAATCGCCTCCATACCGCCCGCGCGGATCGCCTCGGCGCGCGCGTTCCAGATCTCCGCCGTTCCGATCGTCATGCCGGTGTTGGACAGGACCAGCCCGGCAACGCGCTGCGGCGCGCGCTGCGCCAGCGCCTGGGCGATCAGCCCTCCGACCGAGAGACCGACGACAACGGCACGGTCGATCTCCTTGGCGTCGAGAAGTGCGGCCAGATCGTCGGCGTGATCGTCGATCGACATCGCAGTCCCGGAGGGCGAAAGCCCGTGGCCGGCCGTATCGTAGCGCAGGATGCCGAGATCCTTCGGCAGGCGCGCGACAACGGCATCCCAGATCCGAAGGTCCGTGCCCAGGGAATTGGAAAAGGCCAGCGTTGGCGCCTGCCCGACCGCGCGCCGGTGATCGGCATGCAGGATCCGTTCGTTTCTCTTGACTGCGTCCACAGAAAGCCTCGTCTGACTTGCGATTGCGGTTCAGCATGACTGTGATGATTGGTAATGTAAAATGAGATTTTCGCGGATTTGTATAACTGAAAAGGGCAAGGCATGCGGATCGCCTCGGGCATCAAACTCCGCCATCTCGAGGCGTTCCTGGCGATCGCGCGGCTGCGCAGCCTGACGGATGCCGCAGCCGACCTGGGGGTGACGCAACCGGCGATTTCCAAGACCCTGAAGGAACTCGAAAGCCTGCTGGGGGCGGTGCTGATGGAGCGCGGGCGGGCCGGCGTGTCGCTGACCGCGGAGGGCGAGATCTTCCGGCACTACGCCAGCCTGTCGCTCGCCGCGCTACGCGAGGGGCTCGACGGGCTGGAACAGGCGCGCATGGGCAGCGACCGGCTGTTGCGCGTCGGGGCGTTGCCGAGCGTGGCCGCGAGCATTATCCCGCGCGCCGCAGAGATGCATCTGGAGCACGGTCGCGGCGCCACGCTCGACATCGTGACGGGTCCGAACGGCCATATGCTCGACCAGTTGCGCGCCGGCGCCCTGCATGTGGTCATCGGTCGTCTCGGCCAGCCCGAAGCGATGCAGGGGCTGAGCTTCCAGCAGCTCTACACCGAACAGGTCGCATTGGTGGTGCGTCCGGGGCATCCGTTGCTGGGTCGGGTGATCTCGCCCGGCTGCCGGAGTTTCCGGTGCTCTTTCCCAATCGCACCGCAGCGATCCGCCCGCTCGTCGAGCGGCTGATGGTCGCCAACGGCATCGGCCAGATCCCGCGCCGGATCGAGACGGTGTCGAACGCCTTCGGTCGGGCCTTCACGCTCGGTTGCGACGCGGTCTGGATCATCTCGCAAGGCGTCGTCGCCCGCGACCTCGCCGACGGAACGCTGCATGCGCTGCCCGTCGACACGCGGATCACGCTCGGCCCGGTCGGCATCTCGACGCGGGCCGGAGAAGCGCCGGCCCCGGACCTTGTGCTGTTCACCGCAGTGGTGCGCGATGTCGTGGCGCAGGTGCGCCCGGCGGTGTCGGCGACACGCTAACCGTCGGCCCGGCGGAGGGCTGCTCCGTGCTTACGCCTGCGGGTCCGCAAGGTCCTTTGGCGGGACCTCGCCGGTCCTGCCGCTGCGGCGCTTGGGATCGTCGTCGTCCCGGTAGATCTCCAGCATGGAGATGCGCCGTTTGCTGCGCTCCGGGTCGGCGGCGGTGACGCCGGCAATCAGCGTTTCGGCAATCACCATCAGCGCGGCAGAACTGTCCCAGGGCGAGGGAACCGAGACGCGCGCCGGCAGCACATGGGTGGCGACGCTGGCGATCGGCGACAGCCAGCTGTCGGTGACGAGCACGATGGTCACCCCGAGATTGGCGGCTGCAACCGAGAGGCGGGCGAGGTCCGACTGGTAGCGGCGGATGTCGAAGACGATCAGCACGTCCTTGCGGCCCATGTCGACGAGATAGTCGCGCCAGTTGCCCTCCTGGCCGGCGACATGCACGACGCGCCCGCGCAGGATGCGCAGATGCGCCGCCATGTAGCGCGCCAGCGCGTCGGTGAAGCGGCCGCCGAGCAGGTAGAGCGTGCGCTTTTCGTCGTCGAGCAGCGCGACCACGGCCTCGAGCTCGGTGCGTGGAAGCTGGCGAAACGTATCGCTGATATTGGTGCAGGCGATATCCGCGAAATCGAGAACGCCCGGTTCCGCCGCGCTCTCCGGTCCCTTGGCGAGCGGCGACTTGAGCTGGTCCTCCAGCTCGGTGCGCAGCCGGGTCTGCAGGGCGGCATAGGTGGAAAATCCCATGCGCGCGGCAAAGCGCAGGATGGTGGGCGAACTGACGCCGGCGGCCGAGGCGAATTGCGCCACGGTGCCGAGGCCGAGCACCGGGTAATTTGCCAGCAATGCGAGTGCCGCCCGCCGCTCCGTCGCCGTGCAGGATCCGAGTTTTTCGCGAATATCCTCTGCCAGGGATTTGGTCATTCGGTTCGCGGCGCCTCCCGTTTTGATACCCGATTGACATCCGTCACGCGAGTGTATCAAATCATACAGAAGGATCTCCGCTACGCAATTCTGTAATAAATGGAACAGGGCGCGAGCGTCGGTCCGACCATGAGGTCACCGTGCGGGAGGCACGGAACATTGGGGGTGAGAATGGCGTCGCCAACGACCGGGAAAACGGAGGCGAATTCCGTGATCCAGACGGAAAACGGCAGCGGGCGCGGTCCGTTCGTCATCCTCTGCGATCATGCCTCGCGCCGTGTGCCCGACGACCTCGGCGATCTCGGTCTCGATGAAGCCGCGCTGCGCGCCCATATCGCCTGGGACCCGGGCGCGCTCGGCGTGTCGCGGGAGTTGAGCCAGCGTCTCGACGCGCCGCTGGTCTATCCCGACATGTCGCGGCTGGTGATCGACTGCAACCGCGATACGGCCGCGCATGACCTGATCCCAAGCGTCAGCGAAATCACCGAAATTCCCGGCAACCGCGACCTGAGCGACGCGGAGCGTGCCGCACGCATCGCCCGGGTTCATGCGCCGTTCCATACCGCGATCGCCGCCCTGCTTGACGCCCGTGCCGCCGAGGGGCTGGAGACGGCGGTCGTCTCCATCCACAGTTTCACGCCCGTCTACAAGGGTATTGCCCGGCCCTGGCCGATCGGCATCCTGTCGAACATCGACCGCCGGCTTGCCGAGGGCATGCTTGCCGATCTGGCCGACCAGAACGTCGCGCCGCTTGGCGACAATGAGCCCTATGCGCCCTCCGACGGGGTCTATTACACGCTCGCCCGCCACGGCGAGGCGCGCCGCCTGCCCTCGGCGATGGTCGAGATTCCGCAACGACGAACTTGCGACCGCCTCGGCCGAGACCCTGTGGGCCGAGCGGCTCGAGCGGGCGATGCGCGCGGCGCGCGACCATCTGCACACCAGGCAGGGGAGCGAACATGCTTAGCGCCATGCGCCTTTATATTCGCGCGGTGGACGCCTTCAACCGGCGGCTCGGCCGGCTGATCATGTTCGGCATCTTCGTGATGATCGGCATCCTGCTGTGGTCATCGATTTCCAAGACCTTCTTCCTGCCGTCGATGTGGACCCTGGAACTCGCGCAATTCGCGATGGTCGCCTATTACATTCTCGGCGGTCCCTATTCGATCCAGCTCGGCTCGAACGTGCGCATGGACCTGTTCTATGCCTCCTGGTCGCTGAAGAAGCGCGCCTGGGTCGACGCTTTCACGGTGTTCCTGCTGATCTTCTACCTCGGCGTGCTTCTCTACGGCGGCGTCGGCTCGACCGCCTATTCGCTTGGCTATTTCGGCAGCGAACCCTTCGTGTTCTTCAAGGACCTGATCGTCGCCTTCGTCACTGGCGGGTCGGAAGCCGCCTCCGAGGTAATCGGCTACATCGAGCGCAGCCCGACGGCGTGGCGCCCGTATCTCTGGCCGATCAAGTTCATCATGATTTTCGGGTTTTTCCTGATGCTGCTGCAGGCCGTGTCCGAACTGTTCAAGGATATCGTGCGCATTCGCGGAGAAGAGATCTGATGTCCTATGAGATGATCGCTCTTCTCATGTTCGCCTCGATGATGCTGATGCTGTTCACCGGGCAGCGGGTCTTTGCCGCGATCGGTTTCGTGGCGGCCCTGTCGAGCGTCCTGCTCTGGGGGACGGGTGGCGTCGAAATCCCGTTCTCCTCGGCCATGAAACTGATGCAATGGTATGTGCTGCTGACGCTGCCGATGTTCATCTTCATGGGCTATGTCCTCAGCGAAAGCCGGATCGCCGACGATCTCTACCGGATGTTCCATGTCTGGATGGGGCCGCTGAACGGCGGGCTGGCCATCGGCACCATCGGCCTGATGGTTCTGGTCTCGGCGATGAACGGGCTGAGCGTGGCGGGCATGGCGATCGGCACGACCATCGCCCTGCCCGAACTGCTGCGCCGGGGATATGACAAGATCATGGTCACCGGCGTGATCCAGGCCGGGTCGTCGCTTGGAATTCTGGTGCCGCCCTCGGTCGTGCTGGTGCTCTATGCGCTGATCGCCCGGCAGCCGGTGGGACAGCTCTGGCTCGCCGGCGTCCTTCCGGGGTTGATGATGGCAGGCATGTTTATCCTCTACATCTATGTCCGCTGCCGGTTGCAGCCCGATCTGGGCCCGCCGATCGACAAGGAGGAACTGAGCAAGGTCACCCTGGCCGAAAAGCTCCGGCTTCTGCGCGCCGGCCTGCTGCCGCTTGGCATCTTCGCCGCGATGATGGTGCCTTTCGTGAATGGCTGGACGTCGCTGGTCGAAAGCGCCGCCGTGGGGGCGACGACGGCCTTTCTGGTGGCCGTGGTCAAGGGGCGCATGACGCGGGAGGTTTTCGAAAACTCGGTCCGCAAGACGCTGATGATTTCTTGCATGTTCATGTGGATCATCCTTGCCGCGACCGGCTTCGGCGCCGTTTTCGACGGGCTCGGCGCAGTTCGGGCCATTGATGCGCTCTTTACCGAACAGCTGCATCTGAGCCCCTGGACGATCCTGATCCTGATGCAGCTCAGCTTCATCATCATGGGCACGTTCCTCGACGACACCGCGATGCTGGTGATCGTGGCCCCGCTCTATGTGCCGCTGGTGCAGGCGCTGGGCTTCGATCTGGTCTGGTACGGCGTGCTTTATACGATCACCACGCAGATCGCCTATATGACGCCGCCCTTCGGCTACAACCTGTTCCTGATGCGCGCCATGGCGCCACCGGAAATCACCCTGCGCGACATCTACGGGTCGATCGCGCCCTTCGTCGCGGTGATGGTGCTGGCGCTTGCGCTGATCATGATCTTTCCGCAGATCGCACTCTGGCTTCCGGAGTATATCTATGGACGCTGACATCGCCTTGCGCGCCGCGCCGAGGCGCTGGGAGGCGGGCCGAGGCGCCCGCATCTTCACCCCGCTCAAGCGGGCGTGACAACAAGAAGAAGCGCTTTCAAGCGCGGAACTGCAGTCAAAAAAGGGGACTTGAAGCCATGACAAACAGACGCGATTTTCTCAAGAAGGCCGGCCTTGGAACCGTTGCCGCCGCCGGTGCTTCGACGCTGGCCGCGCCCGCCGTTCTCGGCCAGGCGCCGATCAAGTGGCGCCTGCAGACCTACGCCGGTCCGGCGCTGGCCGAACACGTCATCAAGCCGCATATCGACGCCTTCAACAAGGCGGCGAACGGCCAGATGGAGATCGAGCTCTTCTTCGCCGATCAGCTCGTCCCCACCGGCGAACTGTTCCGCGCCATGCAGCGCGGCACCATCGATGCGGTGCAGTCGGACGACGATTCCATGGCCTCGCCGACGGAAGTGACCGTCTTCGGCGGCTATTTCCCCTTCGCCAGCCGCTATTCGCTGGACGTGCCGGTGTTGTTCAACCAGTACGGTCTGAAGGAGATCTGGGAAGAGGAATACGCCAAGGTCGGCGTCAAGCACATCTCCGCCGGTGCGTGGGATCCCTGCCACTTCGCCACCAAGGATCCGATCCGCTCGCTGGAGGACCTGAAGGGCAAGCGCGTCTTCACCTTCCCGACCGCCGGCCGCTTCCTGGCGCAGTTCGGCGTCGTGCCGGTCACCCTGCCCTGGGAAGACATTGAGGTCGCGGTGCAGACCGGCGAGCTCGACGGCGTTGCCTGGTCCGGCATCACCGAGGATTACACGGTCGGCTGGGCCGATGTGACCGACTACTTCCTGACCAACAACATCTCCGGCGCCTGGGCAGGCTCCTTCTTCGCCAACATGGAGAAGTGGAACGAGCTGCCCGATCACCTCAAGACCATGCTCCAGCTCGCCATGGATGCATCGCACTACTATCGCCAGTGGTGGTACTGGGGCGGCGAGGCGTCCTTGCGCGTCAACGGCACCAAGATGCAGCTGACCTCCATTCCCGACGACGAATGGCAGCAGGTCGAGGACGCCGCCCTGGTGTTCTGGGATGAGATCGCGGCCGAGTCCGAGACCAAGGCGAAGGTCGTGGAGATCTTCAAGAAGTACAACAAGGACATGCAGAAGGCCGGTCGGCCCTACCGCTACACCTGATCGTGCTTGCCGGACCCGCGCCTGCGGGTCCGGTTCAGGATCTGCGGTCCGCACAAGGGCGTGCGGACCGCTACTTTTCCGCTCAAACGAGACCGATGGATCCCATGGCTGGCAATCTCACCTTTGACGCCCTGAAGCGGGCGGTCGCCGACGGCGAAATCGATACCGTGCTGACCTGTATCGTCGACATGCAGGGCCGGCTGATGGGAAAACGCTATCACGCGCAGATGTTCGTCGATCACGCCTATGCAGAGACGCATTGCTGCAACTACCTGCTGGCGACCGACCTGGAGATGTATACCGTCGAGGGCTACCGCGCGACCAGCTGGGCCGGCGGCTACGGCGACTATGTGATGCGCCCCGACCTGTCGACGCTGCGGCTGGTGCCCTGGCTCGAGGGCACTGCGATGGTGTTGTGCGACGTGCTCGACCACCACACCCATGAAGAGGTCCCGCACTCGCCGCGCGCCATGCTGAAGCGCCAGATCGCGCGGCTGGAGAAGATGGGCCTGGTCGCCAAGACGGCGACCGAACTGGAATTCTTCCTGTTCGAGAAGAGTTTTGACGAGATCCGCCGCTCGGGCTTCCGCGATCTGGAGCCGATCTCCGCCTACAATGAGGATTACAACATCCTCCAGACGACCAAGGAGGAGGAGGTCATGCGCCCGCTGCGCAACCACCTCCATGCCGCCGGCATTCCCGTCGAAAACACCAAGGGCGAGGCCGAAACCGGCCAGGAAGAACTGAACATCCGCTATGCGGACGCGCTCGATTGCGCCGACTATCACACCATCGCGAAGCACGCGACCAAGGAGATCGCCTGGCAGCATGGCCGCGCGGTCACCTTCCTGCCGAAGTGGCACCGCGACAAGGTCGGCTCCTCGTCGCATGTGCATCAGTCGCTGTGGACGCCGGACGGCGAGAGCGTGTTCTACGATCCGGACGCCGAGCACGGCATGTCGGACAGGATGCGCCACTACATGGCCGGGCTGATCAAATACGCGCCCGACTACACCTACTTCCTGGCGCCCTATGTCAACAGCTACAAGCGCTTCCAGAAGGGCACCTTCGCGCCGACCAAGACCGCCTGGTCGGTCGACAACCGCACCGCCGGATTCCGGCTTTGCGGTGAAGGCACCAAGGGTGTACGGGTCGAATGCCGCATCGGCGGGTCGGATCTCAACCCCTATCTGGCGCTGGCGGCGCAGCTCGCAGCCGGCATGCGCGGCCTTGAGGAGAAACTGGACCTCGAGGCGCCGATCACCGGCGATATCTATCAGGCCAAGCGGCTGAAGGAGATCCCGGGGACGCTGCGCGATGCGACGAAGACCCTGAAAACGTCGAAGCTCCTGCGCGAGGCCTTCGGCGACGAGGTGGTCGACCACTATGTGCGCGCCGCCGACTGGGAACAGGAAGAGTTCGACCGGGTGGTGACGGATTACGAGATCGCCCGCGGCTTCGAGCGCTGCTGAGCCGCAGCGCTCTCGCGGCACCCGGCCTTCCCGGGCCGGATGCCGGACACATACATCATTCAACTGACGGATCGCGTCCCGCGTGCCTCGCGGCGACGTCTTCAAAAGGTGCAAAATGTCGGAAACGATCAAGCTGATTTCCCCGGTCGACGGGTCGGTCTATGCCGAACGTCCGGTGACCGCGGATGCCGAACTCAACCGGGCCGTGGCCCGTTCGCGCACCGCCCAGGCCGACTGGGCCGCACGGCCGATTGCCGAGCGCTGCGCCGCCGTCGGCGCGGCCATCGACGCGCTCGAGGCGATGAACGACGAGATCGTGCCGGAGCTCGCCTGGCAGATGGGCCGTCCGGTCCGCTATGGCGGCGAGATGGGCGGCACGCGCGAACGCGCCGACTATATGATCAAGATCGCCGAGGAGGCGCTTGAGCCCCGCCGGCACACGGATCGTCCGGGCTTCACCCGCTACGTGAAGCCCGAGCCGCTCGGCATCGTCATGGTGATCGCGCCGTGGAACTATCCCTTCATGACGGCGATCAACACCGTTGTCCCGGCCCTGATCGCCGGCAACACGGTGATCCTCAAGCATGCCGCGCAGACGCTGCTCGTCGGCGAGCGCCTCGATGCCGCTTTCAAGAAGGCAGGTCTGCCCGAAGGCGTGTTCCAGAACGTCGTGCTGACCCACGGCCAGACCGAGACGCTGCTCAAGTCGGGCGCCATCGATCACATCAATTTCACCGGCTCCGTCGCCGGCGGCCGTGCCATCGAGAAGGCGGCTGCGGGAACCTTCGCCTCGCTGGCGCTGGAGCTCGGCGGCAAGGATCCCGCTTATGTGCGGGCCGATGCCGATGTCGACGCCGCCGTTGCCGGGCTCGCCGACGGGGCCTTCTTCAACTCCGGGCAGTGCTGCTGCGGCATCGAGCGCGTCTATGTGCATGAAAAGCACTTCGACGCAGTGGCTGAGGGGCTTGCCGAGGTTGCCCGCGGCTTCGTGCTGGGCAATCCGCTGGAGGAAGCCACTACGCTCGGGCCGATGGCGCAGGCGCGTTTTGCCGCCTGGGTGCGCGAGCAGACCGACGAGGCCCTGCGCAAGGGCGCGAAGGCGCTGGTCGACCCCTCTGCCTTTTCCGCCAATGCGCCGGGCACCGCCTATCTCGCGCCGCAGGTTCTCGTCGATGTCGATCACCAGATGTCGGTGATGCGCGAGGAAAGCTTCGGTCCCGTCGTCGGCGTGATGAAGGTGCGCAACGACGAAGAAGCGCTGGCGCTGATGAACGACAGCCCCTATGGCCTTACCGCCTCGATCTGGACGACGGACGAACAGGCCGCGATCGCGCTTGGCGACAGGCTGGAGACGGGCACCGTCTTCATGAACCGTTGCGACTATCTCGACCCGGCGCTGGTCTGGACCGGGGTCAAGGAGACCGGCAAGGGCGCGGCCCTGTCGGAGCTTGGCTATCTGTCGCTGACGCGTCCGAAGTCCTATCACCTGCGCCTCAAGACCTGAGGCCCGTCCCCCGCGGCGTTTTCCGGACGTCGCCGGCTCCCAAAAATTTTCGCCTTTCGTTTTCCCGCCGCAGCGCGCGGCGCTTTCAGGGTCCATCGTCATGACGTCCACCCCTTCCGCAAACTGGTCCTATCCCACCTCCGTGCGTTTCGGCGCCGGCCGCATCAAGGAGCTCGGCTCCTGCGCCGCCATCGTCGGCATGAAACGTCCCCTGCTCGTCACCGATCCGGGCCTTGCAAAACTGCCGATGACCGAGGCAGCACTTGATGTGCTGCGTGATGCCGGGCTGGAGCCGGCCGTCTTCAGCGAGATCAAGCCCAATCCGACCGGTGCCAATGTCGAGGCGGGTGTCGCCGCCTATCGCGCTGGCAACCATGACGGCGTGATCGCCTTTGGCGGCGGCTCGGGCCTCGATGCCGGCAAGGCGATCGCCTTCATGTCCGGCCAGACGCGGCCGATGTGGGATTTCGAGGATGTCGGCGACTGGTGGAAGCGCGCCGACCCGGCCGGCATCGCTCCGATCATCGCGGTTCCGACCACCGCCGGCACCGGCTCCGAGGTCGGGCGCGCGGGCGTCATCACCAATGAGGAGACCCACACCAAGAAGGTGATCTTCCATCCCAAGATGCTGCCCGAGATCGTGATCTGCGATCCCGAATTGACCGTCGGCATGCCGCGCTATTTCACGGTTGGCACCGGCATGGACGCGCTGGCGCATTGCCTGGAGGCCTATTCCTCGACCTTCTACCATCCGATGGGTGACGGCATCGCGCTGGAAGGCATCCGCCTGGTGTTTGAAAACCTCAAGCGCGCGGCAGACGTGCCGGACGATCTCGTGGCGCGCGGCAACATGATGTCCGCCGCGGCCATGGGCGCGGTCGCGTTCCAGAAGGGGCTCGGCGCGATCCACGCGTTGTCGCATCCCGTGGGCGCGCTCTACGACACGCATCACGGCATGACCAATGCGGTGTTCATGCCCTATGTGCTGGCGTTCAACCGTCCGGTGATCGAGGAGAAATTCGCCCGTCTCGCCGGCTTCCTCGGCCTTGAGGGCGGGTTCGACGGCGTGATGAAGGCGGTGCTGAAGCTGCGCGAGGAACTGGATGTGCCGAACACGCTCGCCGGCCTCAATGTCGACGGTGCGCAGGCCGCGAAGATCGCGGAGATGGCCGTGGTCGATCCGACCGCCGGCGGCAACCCGCTGGAACTGACGGTCGAGGGCGCCCGTGCGATCTTCGACGCGGCGCTGGAAGGCCGCCTCTAGGACGCAATAACGAACAAGCACGCGGACAAACCCGCGTGCGAAAGAGGGCGGCGGGCCGGTTCCGCCGCCCTCCTCGATTGACACAGGGTCGCTTCCGCCCCTACATCCTTGGCGCGCCCGCACCCGGCGGGCAGCATGATCTCAAGCGGGACGAGGCACTATGACGACAACGCGGATCGACCGTCGCTTTGCGGCGTGCAAGACGGCGAACAGGCCGGCGCTGGTGACCTTCGTGACGGCCGGCGACCCCGATCTTGCGACCTCGCAGGCGATCCTCAACGCGCTTCCGGCCGCCGGCGCGGATGTCATCGAACTGGGCATGCCGTTTTCGGACCCGATGGCCGAGGGCATTCCCATCCAGCTTGCCACGCAGCGGGCGCTGGCTGCTGGCCAGACCATGGACAAGACGCTGGACATGGTGCGGGCGTTCCGCAAGCACGACGACGACACGCCCATCGTTCTGATGGGTTACTACAATCCGATCTATGTGCGTGATCCGGCCGTCTTCGTGAAGACGGCGGTCGAGGCCGGCGTGGACGGATTGATCGTCGTCGACATCCCGCCCGAGGCCGACGACGAATTGTGCCTGCCCGCGCTGGCGGCCGGCCTGAATTTCATTCGCCTCACCACGCCGACGACCGACGACAAGCGTCTGCCGGCCGTGCTCGCCAATACCTCCGGTTTCGTATACTACGTGTCGGTGACCGGGATCACCGGCGCGACCATCGCCAATCGCACCCGCGTCGGCGAAGCCGTGCAGCGCATCAAGCGCCATACCGATCTGCCCGTTGCGGTCGGCTTTGGCGTAAAGACGGCGGAAGACGCGGAAGTCATCGGCCGGGATGCCGACGGCGTCGTGGTCGGCTCCGTTCTGGTCGAAGCGGTGCGCAACAGCCTTGATGATGCCGGAAAAGCGACCGATAAGACGGTGAGCGCGGTGAGCGATGTTGTAAAAAGCCTTGCCGGTGGCGTGGCGCGCGCGCGACAGGGCTAGACGGCTAGGCCCATCGGCCGCGCGGCACATCCCGCGCCGAGCCTGGACACGAGAAACGGACGGTAGTCACCTTGAACTGGATCAACAACCTCGTTCGCCCGAAGATCCGCGGTCTGCTGCAGAAGCGGGACGTGCCGGAGAACCTCTGGATCAAGTGCCCCGAAACCGGGGAAATGGTGTTCCACCGCGACCTCGAGGCCAACCAGTGGGTCGTGCCGACGTCCGGCCATCACATGCGCATCGCCGGCAAGAAACGGCTGGAGCTGTTCTTCGACGGCGGAACCTACGAAACGATCAAGACACCGGATGTCGCGGCCGACCCGCTGAAGTTTCGCGACGAGAAACGCTATACGGACCGGCTGCGCGATGCCCGCGCCAAGACCGGGCTGGAAGATGCGGTGACGGTTGCGACCGGCCTGCTCAAGGGCATGCCGATGACCGCAGCCGTGCAGGATTTTACCTTCATGGGCGGATCGCTCGGCATGGCGGCGGGCGAGGCGGTGCTTGCCGGAATGGAAGCCGCGGTCGAACGCAAGACGCCCTTTGTCATGTTCACCGCGTCCGGCGGTGCGCGCATGCAGGAGGGCATCCTGTCGCTGATGCAGATGCCGCGCACCACCGTCGGGGTACAGATGCTGCGCGAGGCGGGCCTGCCCTATATCGTCGTGCTGACCAATCCGACGACGGGCGGGGTGACCGCGTCCTATGCCATGCTCGGCGACGTGCATCTGGCCGAGCCCGGCGCCCTGATCGGCTTCGCCGGACCGCGTGTCATCGAACAGGCGCTTCGCGAGAAATTGCCCGATGGGTTCCAACGCTCGGAGTATCTTTTCGATCACGGCATG
The DNA here is from genome assembly GCA_006384855.1 of Tetraselmis striata. Taxonomy (NCBI): domain Eukaryota; kingdom Viridiplantae; phylum Chlorophyta; class Chlorodendrophyceae; order Chlorodendrales; family Chlorodendraceae; genus Tetraselmis; species Tetraselmis striata. The sequence continues at coordinate 106,539 of VCJN01002827.1, forward strand.
ATCGACATGGTGGTCCACCGCCACGATCTGCCGGAAACGATCGCCCGTATTTGCGGCATCCTGACCAAGACGCCGGTCGGTATTCCGGATCCGGAAGAGCTTGCGGCCGATATTGCCGCAGCCGACGGCGTGAAGGACGAAATGCCGTCGGAAACCGGGACGGCGAAAAAAGACGAGGCAGCGGCCGGCAAGGCCTCCTGAGACTCCTGCGGCGCGGGAAACCGGCGCGCGGGTGTCGCCAGGGCGACATCACGGTTGCGTTGCGCTTGCGCATCGGTTTCGTGCGGCCTAACAGATCCGCAAACGGGGCGCATGTGTCGCGACGGACCGTACGGGCAGACAAATGGATCAGGTAACGGCGATACTGGACCGGTTGCTGGCGCTTCATCCGCGCGAGATCGACCTGTCGCTTGGACGGATGGAGCGCCTTCTCGACGCGCTCGGCCGTCCGCAGGACCGCCTGCCGCCGACGATCCACATCGCCGGCACCAACGGCAAGGGATCGACCACCGCCTTCCTGCGCGCGATCCTGGAGGCGGCCGGCCTCCGGGTCCACGTCTACACCTCCCCGCATCTCGTCGCCTTCAACGAACGCATCCGCATTGCCGGCCGGCTTGTCGACGATGCGCGGCTGATTTCCGCGCTTGATGCCTGCGAACAGGCGAATGCCGGAGCCGAGATCACCTTCTTCGAGGTGACGACGGCGGCGGCCTTGCTGCTGTTTGCCGAAGAACCTGCCGATATCCTGCTGCTTGAGGTCGGGCTTGGCGGGCGGCTCGACGCCACGAATGTCATCGATGCGCCGCTTGCCAGCGTGATCACGCCGGTCTCCATGGACCACGAGCGCTATCTTGGCGAAACGCTTGCCGATATCGCCGCCGAGAAGGCCGGTATCCTGAAAGCCGGCGCGCCGGCCGTGATCGCTCCCCAGCCGGAGGCCGCCCGTGCCGTCATCGAACGGATGGCGGCTGCTCTGGGCGCGCCGCTTGCCTCTTTCGGTGAAGCCTTTCAGGCGTGGGAAGAAAACGGCCGGCTGGTCTATCAGGACGACGAGGGCCTGATGGACCTGCCCCGTCCGCGGCTGATCGGGCGTCATCAGGCGGTCAATGCCGGCATGGCCATTGCCGCCCTGCGCCAGGCGGGGCGCCTGCCGGATCCGGACACCGTCGGTCGCGGCCTGCTCTCCGTGGACTGGCCGGGCCGCATGCAGCCGTTGATGCATGGCCCCGTGCTGGAGCTCTGCCCGCCGGACACCGAGCTTTGGCTTGATGGCGGGCACAATCCGGGCGCGGGTGCGGCCATCGCGGCGGAAATGGCCCTGCAGGAAGAGCGCTCGGACCGGCCGCTCTATCTCGTGACCGGCATGCTGAAGACCAAGGATCCGGTCGGCTTCTTTCAGCCCTTCGCGGGCCTTGTCCGGCATGTCGCGACCATTCCGCTTGCCTCGACCGACGCCTATCGCGCGCCGGAGGATCTGGTCTCGGCCGCGACCGGTGCGGGCCTCTCCGCGACCGCGTTTTCGTCGCTGGAAGCCGCACTGGCGGATGTGCGCGCGCGCGCGCGGCGGCAGACGGCGTGGCGCCGCGGGTGCTGATCTGCGGTTCGCTCTATCTTGCCGGCGAAATTCTGTCGAAGAACGGCATGCGACCGGTCTGAAGACCGCCGGTCAGAGTTTCCTCAGCCGCACCTCGTTGATCGCGTGATCGGAGCCCTTGCTCAGGATCAGGTCGGCGCGTGGGCGCGTCGGCAGGATGTTCTCCTGCAGATTGACCAGGTTGATCTCGCTCCACAGCCCCTCAGCGATCGCCAGCGCGTCCTCGTCGCTCGCCAGCGCGTATTTGTTGAAATAGGAGCCGGGATCGCGGAAGGCGGTCTCGCGCAGGCGCATGAAGCGCGAGACGTACCAGTTGTGCAGCACGTCCTCGTCGGCATCGATATAGATCGAGAAGTCGAAGAAATCGGAGACGAAGGGCACTTCCTTGCCGTCGCGCGGCAGGTTGCTGGTCTGAAGGACGTTCAGCCCTTCCAGGATGAGGATGTCGGGGCGGTCCACGGTGACCGATTGGCCCGGCATGACGTCATAATAGAAATGCGAATAGACCGGCGCGGCGACATGCCGGCGGCCGGCCTTCAGGTCCGACAGGAACTTCAGCAACGCCGGCCGGTCGTAGCTTTCCGGAAAGCCCTTCTTGCGCATCAGTCCTTCCGCTTCCAGAACCGCGTTGGGATAAAGGAAGCCGTCGGTCGTCACCAGGTCGACCTTGGGGCTTGCCGGCCAGCGGGCTAGCAGCGCCTGAAGCAGGCGCGCTGTCGTGGACTTCCCTACGGCGACGGAGCCGGCAATGCCGATGATGAAGGGGTTCTTGACCTCGTTGCTGCCGAGAAAGCGGTTGGTCGCCCGGTGCAGTTGCTGGGTCGCCTCCACATAATAGGCAAGCAAGCGCGACAATGGCAGCAGGATCGATTCCACCTGGGCGATCGAGACGGGGTCGTTCAGGCTTTGCAGCCGCCGCACCTCTTCCGCGCGCAGCGTCATCGGCGTGTCGGCGCGCAGACGCGCCCATTCGGCCTCGGTGAACACGCGATAGGGCGAAAGCTCGTCCTCGGCGACTTTGCTCAGACTGTGTTCCATGACCAAAGTGACGTCCCGATCCCCTGCTCGGACGGTTTTCGCGTCCGGTTTGACCCCCGTGCGGCCGCCCGTCGGTCGCTGCGTTGGCCCTGTAAGCCCCGGCGCCGGTGTGGCGCCCGTTGCGGCCTCGCACCCGCCCCCGCTCAGTCGCGCGGTCGCGAGGCCTTTTCCTCAAGCCCGGTCTGTCCGGTGCGTCGTGCCAGTTCGTCCATCACCGCCGAAAGCGGAACGTTGCGGGCGCGCAAGAGCACCAGCAGATGATACAGCAGGTCCGCGGCCTCTCCGGTCAGTTCCTTCGGATCGTTCTCGACAGCGGCGATGGCGGCCTCCACCGCCTCCTCGCCGACCTTTTGGGCGATCTTCGAGACGCCCTTGTCCATCAGCTTTCGGGTGTAGGACGAGGCGTCGTCGCTGGCCGCCCGCGTGGCGATAATGCGGTCGAGATCGTCAAGAGTGAAGCCGGTCATTGGTCGAAGCGAGCTCCCTGGCTCGTTGCGGTGGGCATTTGCCGCCCTTTCCTGTCACGCATCGAGGCGCATCGGAATGCCGTTTGCCGCCATATGCGCTTTTGTTTCGCGGATCGTGTGTGTTCCGAAGTGAAAGATCGAGGCGGCGAGAACGGCGGTCGCGTGCCCGTCGCGCACCCCTTCCACCATGTGGTCGAGCGTGCCGACGCCGCCGGAGGCGATTACGGGAACGGGCACGGCATCGGCGATGGCGCGCGTCAGTGCGATGTTGAAGCCGAGGCGCGTGCCGTCGCGGTCCATCGAGGTGACGAGCAGCTCGCCCGCGCCAAGCTCTACGGCCTTGCGTGCGAAGTCGACTGCGTCGATGCCGGTTTCCGTGCGCCCGCCATGGGTGAAGATCTCGAAGCGCTCCGGCTCGCCGGGGGCGTTCACCTGCTTGGCATCGATGGAGACGACGATGCACTGGGCACCGAATTTCTCCGCCGCCTCGCGGATGAACTCGGGGTTCTTTACCGCGGCGGTGTTGATCGACAGCTTGTCGGCGCCGGCGATCAGCAGCTTGCGGATATCCTCGACCGTGCGCACGCCGCCACCGACGGTCAGCGGCATGAAACAGGCTTCCGCCGTCCGGCGCACCACGTCGTAGATCGTGTCGCGGCCTTCATGACTGGCGGTGATGTCGAGGAAGCACAATTCGTCCGCGCCCGCCGCGTCATAGGCCTTGGCGGCCTCCACGGGGTCGCCGGCATCGACCAGATTGACGAAATTGACGCCCTTGACGACACGGCCGTCCTTCACGTCCAGGCAGGGAATAACACGGGCTTTCAACATCTTGGCAACGCCTCGGGCGATTTTCGCGGGTGCAGCATAACGACAAGGCCACGAAACTGCAAAGCCGGCAATGCCAGGCATTGGACAGTCCCGCAAAGCGGCCGTCAGGCGGATTTCAGAAGGGCGATCGCCTCGGCCGGATCGAGCCGACCGTCGTAAAGCGCACGGCCGGAGATCGCTCCGGCAAGGATCGCGCAGTCGGGCGAAGCAAGGCGGCACACATCCTCGATGGAGGCCAGTCCGCCGGAGGCGATCACCGGGATCGAGGTGGCTTTCGCCAGATCGAGCGTCGCGTCCCAGTTGATCCCGGCCAAGACACCGTCGCGGTCGATGTCGGTGTAGATGATCGCGGCAACGCCTGCGTCCTCGAAGCGTGCGGCCAATTCGCTCGCCGCCAGTTCGGAGGTTTCCGCCCAGCCCTCCACGGCGACCTTGCCGCCGCGTGCGTCGATGCCGACCGCGATGCGTCCGGGAAAGGCCGCGCAGGCATCTTTCACAAGCTGCGGGTCGCGTACGGCGACCGTGCCGAGGATGACCCGGGCAATGCCCTTCGAAAGCCACGCCTCGATATGGGCGAGGCTGCGGATACCGCCGCCGAGCTGCACCGGGTTGGTGGTGGCCGACAGGATCGCGTCGACGGCGTCGCCGTTTCGGCTTTCACCGGCAAAGGCACCGTCGAGATCGACGACATGCAGCCAGTCGAAGCCCTGGTCCTGAAAGGCCCTGGCCTGGGCGCCGGGACTGTCGTTGAAGACGGTCGCCTGGTCCATGTCGCCGAGCTTCAGGCGGACGCATTGACCGCCCTTGAGATCGATGGCGGGAAAGAGTGTGGGCATGGGAAAAGATCCGGTGTTGACGGTCGGTCGGGCGCCTCAGGGCGCCCACTCGAGGAAGTTGGCGATCAGTTCCAGCCCGAGCCGCTGGCTCTTTTCCGGGTGGAACTGCGTGCCGATCATGGTGTCGCGGCCGACGATCGCGGTGATCGTGCCGCCGTAGTCGGTGGTGGCGAGCACATGCGCGGGATCGCTGGCGGCAAGGTGATAGGAGTGCACGAAATAGGCGTGCAGCCCGTCCGGACCGGTGTCGAGCCCATGGAGAACGGGATGATCCCGCGTCACCGTGATCGTGTTCCAGCCCATGTGCGGGATCTTCAGCGCCGGATCGTCCGGCGTGATCGCGGTGACGTCGCCGGGAATCCAGCCAAAGCCCTCGGTGGTCTCGAACTCGAGACCCCGGCTTGCCATCAGCTGCATGCCGACGCAGATGCCGAAGAACGGCCGCCCCTTGATCTCCACCGCCTCGATCAGCGCCTCGGCCATGCCATCGACGGCCTTCAGGCCGCGCGAACAGTCGGCGAAGGCGCCGACGCCGGGCAGCACGATGCGGTCGGCCGCGGCGACCACGTCGGGATCGGCGGTGACGCGCACTTGCGGGGCGCGTGCATGGGCCCGTGCCGCATGCTCGAACGCCTTTTCCGCGGAGCGCAGGTTGCCGGATCCATAGTCGATGATGGCGATCAGCATGGTCTGTGTTTTCCGATTGTCGTTTGGTGTCAGCCGTGGCGGGGTCCCGGTGTCAGGCCGACGACATGCGCGCTGGCGAACCGCGGAGCATTGGCAGGGCCCGTGCGCGGGGCGGGCGCCGGAGCCGGCGCCGTCGGCGCGGGGCTGCTCCGCCGGGCCGCGAGGGCGGAGAAGAAGCGTTGTTCGGCATCGGCAAGCGTGCTGCCCTCGACCGTCGCGACCAATTGCCAGCCGCGCCGTTCCATCGTCCAGCGCCGAAGCCCGTTGGCTTCCAGCGCGACGAGCACGGCAAACAGGAACCCGCCAATCAGCGGGGCGGCGCCGCCGATCTGGCGTGTCACGAACTCAAGCAGCAGTGCCAGCACCAGATAGACGATCACGACCAGCCACAGCCGCCGAAACAGCATCCAGACCACGGCGATATAGAGCGCCGGCCAGCAAAAGCCCTCCTTGATGAAGGTGACGCGGTCGAGGTCCGTGTCGCTGAGGCTGTCCAGCTGAGTGTCCGGCGGTATCAGCACCGTATACATGGTCATGCGGCGCGCCTCCCTGCGCTCCTGCGGCGCGTCAGCCGCCGAGCTGGCCCTTGGTGGACGGCACCCGTCCCGATTGCCGGGGATCGGCCTCGATCGCCTTGCGCAGGCAGCGGGCCACCGCCTTGAAGCAGGTTTCGGCGATGTGGTGGCAGTTGCGCCCGGTGAGATTGGCGACATGCAGCGTGATGCCGGCGTTCATCGCGAAGGCGCGGAAGAACTCCTCGAAGAGCTCCGTATCGAAGTCACCGACCTTGTCGCGGTCGAAGGCGACGTCCCAGACCAGGAACGGCCGGCCGGAGACATCCAGTGCGCAGCGCGTCAGCGCCTCGTCCATCGCCAGGTGGCAATCCGCATATCGGGTGATGCCCGTCATGTCGCCGAGCGCGCCTTTCAGCGCCTGCCCGAGCGCGATGCCGACGTCTTCCGTCGTGTGGTGGGCGTCGATATGGGTGTCGCCGGTGGCGCGGACGGTGATGTCGATCAGGGAATGCCGGGCGAGCTGTTCGAGCATATGGTCCAGGAACCCGACGCCGGTCGTGATCTGATAGGCTCCGGTGCCGTCGAGCGTGACGCTGACGGAGATATCCGTTTCCTTGGTCGTGCGCGAGATCGTCGCGGTGCGCATGGACGGCGTTTCCCTGTGGCGGCCCGGCAAGTCGTCGCGGGCAGGTGGTCGTCATGTCGAAGGCGAGGCCCTCGCCGGCCCTCTTCGGCGGCCGGCGGTTTTTGCCTTGTATCAGGGCGCCGGGTCCAAGGAAATACCTCCCGCCGATCAGCCCTGCGATCTGGTCAAGACCGGCGCCCTTGGCGTAAGAGTGCCTGGACTGCCCCTGACGCACGGAGACGCCCGACATGCCCGCCGTATTCTCGCCCTCGCCCTTTGCGCCCGCAACCGCCCGCGATCGCCTGATCGTCGGTCTTGACGTTCCAACGGTGGATGAAGCCCGCGCCATCGTGCGGCGGACCGAAGGCGCGGTCGGCACCTACAAGATCGGCATGCAGCTGCAATTCGCCGGCGGGCTGGAATTTGCCCGCGAACTGGCCGAGGCGGGGCATTCCATCTTCCTCGACGTCAAGCTTCTCGATATCGACAACACGGTCGCCAAGGCGGTGGAGAACATTGCCCGCATGGGCATGCGCTTCGTCACGATCCACGCCTATCCGAAGGCGATGGCGGCGGCGGTCGATGCGCTGGCCGCCTCTGGCGCCAACCTGTGCCTTCTCGGGGTGACGGTGCTCACCTCGATGGACGAGGATGATCTCCATGCCGCCGGCTATGCCGGGTCGGTGCCGGATCTGGTGCGGGTGCGTGCGGCCAATGCAAGGGCGACCGGCATGGGCGGCATCGTCTGTTCGCCGCAGGAGGTGTCCGACCTGCGCGAGGTTCTGGGCGAGGAGCTTGTGACCGTGACGCCGGGCATCCGGCCGGCGGGGGTCTGAGGCCGGCGACCAGAAGCGGATCATGACGCCGACGGATGCGATCAGGGCGGGAGCCGATTATCTCGTCGTTGCCCGCCCGATCGTGATGGCGCCCGACCCGCGTGCCGCGGCAGAGGCGATCGTGGCGGAAATCGAAGCGGCGCTATAGTCTGGCTGCGGCTGCAGACATCCGGGCGCTGCCGGTTTCGGCTCTTTCTTCGCGCAACGCATTTGCCAGATGGTCCGTCGCCGCCTGCAGGCCGCCGGCGCCATGCGGGATCGACAGGGCCGAAAGCCCCAACTCGATCGTCGCCAGCGCGCCAAGCACGGCCGGCGCGTTGACATGCCCCATATGGCCGATGCGAAACCCGGTGCCGGCAATCTCCCCGATGGTTTCGCCGATGGTCAATCCGCAAGTGTCCTTGCAGAAATCGCGCAGCCGAGCCGGGTCGCGGCCGGGGGTGAGCACCACGGTCACGGAATTGGCGCGCGTATCCGGATCCAGGATGTTGAATTCCAGCGCGCCGGCCTTCGTCCAGACACCGACGCAGGCGCGGACGGCTTCCGCCAGCAACCGGTGGCGTGTGTGCGCGCCGTCGAGGCCTTCCGCCAGCAGCAGGTCGAGCGCCTTGCGGAAGGCGAAGATCATCTGCACGGGCGGTGTGCCGCAGTATTTCTTGTAGTGCGCCTCGCCCTGGCGGAACGTCCAGTCCCAATAGAGCGTCCTGAGGTCTGCTGTCGCATGCGCTTTCATGGCGCGTGCGCCCGCGGCCACGAAGGAAAGACCCGGAGGCGTCATCAGACCTTTCTGCGAGCCGCTGAGCGCGAGATCCACGCCCCAGGCGTCCATGCGAAACGGCACGCAGGCAAGCGAGGCGATGGTGTCGACCATGAAGAGCGCCGGATGGCCGGCGGCATCGATCGCCGCGCGCAGGGCGGGAATGTCGTTGATGACCGAGGACGCGGTGTCGATCTGGACCGTCAGGATCGCCTTGATGGCATGCCCGCTGTCCTGCCTCAGCCGCGTCTCCAAGGCGTTTGCATCAACGGCTTTGCGCCAGTCGCCCGGCAGGACCTCGACGTTCAGGCCGAGCATTCCGGCCATTTCGCCCCAGCCCATTGCGAATGCGCCCGATTGCAATACCAGAACGGTATCGCCGCGCGACAGCGTGTTGCTGAGCGCCGCCTCCCAGGCTCCATGCCCGTTGGCGGCATAGATGAAGGTGTCGCCGGTCGTGTCGAAGATCGACTTGAGGTCTGCCAGACAGCGGTCCGTCATTTCGACGAGCTCGCCCTCCCGGATGTCGATGGCCGGGCGGTGCATGGCCTGGAGCACCTCGTCGGGAACGGTCGTCGGCCCCGGAAGCATCAGGATCTTTCTGCCGTTCGCAAGCGTCATGTATGTGTCTCCGGGAGGTGGCCGTTCGGGCCTCGCTTAGCAATCAATCTGGGAATCCGACGGAAGATCGATGTCCGTCGAGCGCGAGTTTAAACGACGTTCAGTTCAAGCACAGGCTCTTTTCTGGCCATGCGCCCATAGGCCAGCGCACTCATGTCCAGCGTCCGGTAGCCGCCGTGAACGATCAGCTCGGCGATGCCGCGCCCCACCGCCGGAGCCTGCTGAAGGCCGTGGCCGGAAAAGCCGGCGCACAAAAAAAGCCCCGGCACGCTCTCGACCGGACCGACGAAGGCGTTGTGGTCGAACAGGTTCATGTCGTAGTGCCCGGCCCAGGCGGCCCCCGGCTTGATCGCCTCGAAGGCCGGCACCCGGTGGGCGAGCGTCGGCCATAGATGGTCCTCGAAGAAGTTATGGTCGACGTCGAAGTCATGGCTCTCGGGATCCGCCGTCTCCGGCGGCGCCGAGCCACAGAGAAAGCCGGTTCCCTCCGGCCGCACATAGGTGCCGTTGGGGTCGATGAGCAGCGGGCACCCCTTGACCGCATCGCGGCAGTCGAAGGTGAAGATCATCCGCTTGCGGCTTTCCACCGGGAACGGGATTTCGAGGTCGGCGGCGATCGCCGCGGCGCCGCTTGTGCCGGCTGCGTTCACCAGCTGGCCGCAGGAGACCGTCGTCCCGTCGCCAAGCGTCAGGCGAAAGCCGGATCCCTTGCGTTCGCTGCGCATGACCTCGCCGGCGAGATAGGGCACGTCGTGGGCCCGCGCGGCCTTGCGAAAAGCCTGCATCAACCCGTAGCCGTCGAACCAGCCTTCGCCGGTCCGCCCCCAGCAGCCGGCCGAAATATCCTCGGTGTTGAGCCAGGGGAACTGTCGCTGGAGGCCTTCCGCTTCAAGAAAGACGATGTCGGCGCCCATGCGTGTCTGCAGGGCATGATTGTCTTCCAGGATGGCCCGCTTGTCGGGCGTGGCGAGAAAAAGATAGCCGCCTTCGTGCAGGTCGATTTGCGGCCGGTCATCGCCAACCGCAAGGCGGGCGCCGATCTCGCGCAGGAAGTCGATGCCGTAGAGCGAAATCTCGATGTTCACCGGGCAGGAAAACTGCTGGCGGATCGAGGCGGCGGACAGCGCGGATGCGCATTTCGCATAGGACGGGTCCTTCTCGATCACCAGAAGGGACCCGGTGAAGTCGGGATCCATCGCCAGGTGGCAGGCGATGGAGGATCCCATCACAGCGCCGCCGACAATGGCGACGTCCACGGTATGATCACTCATGAAGCCCTGTGGTGTGCGAAGCGCGGGAAATGCGGGCGCGCGATCCGCGCACCCGCGTCTGTGTCGGCTCTGCCGGGCTCAGAAGAACGCCTGAAGGCCGGTCTGGGCACGGCCCAGGATCAGCGCATGGACGTCATGCGTGCCTTCATAGGTGTTCACCGTCTCCAGGTTCTGCGCATGGCGCATCACGTGATATTCCTCCTGGATGCCGTTGCCGCCGTGCATGTCGCGCGCCATGCGGGCGATGTCGAGTGCCTTGCCGCAATTGTTGCGCTTGACGATGGAGATCATCTCCGGCGCCACGCGGCCTTCGTCGAACAGCCGTCCGACCCGCAGGGATCCTTGAAGGCCGAGCGCGATTTCGGTCTGCATGTCGGCAAGCTTTTTCTGGAACAACTGCGTCTGCGCCAGCGGCCGGTTGAACTGCACCCGCTCCAGCCCGTAGCTGCGCGCCCGGTGCCAGCAATCCTCGGCGGCGCCCATCACGCCCCAGGCGATGCCGTACCGCGCCCGGTTCAGGCAGCCAAACGGCCCCTTCAGGCCTTCGACACCGGGCAGAAGCGCCTCTTCACCCACCGCCACGTCCTTCATCACGATTTCACCGGTGACGGAGGCGCGGAGCGACAGTTTCCCGCCGATCTTGGGGGCGGAAAGACCCTTCATGCCCTTTTCCAGCACGAAGCCGCGGATCTTGCCGCCATGCGCCTCTGACTTGGCCCAGACCACGAACACATCCGCGATCGGAGAGTTCGAGATCCACATCTTCGCGCCGTTCAGAACATAGCCGTCGGCGGTCTTTTTCGCGACGGTTTTCATTCCGGCCGGGTCGCTGCCCGCATCCGGTTCGGTCAGGCCGAAGCAGCCGATCAACTCGCCCGCCGCAAGCTTCGGCAGGTACTTCTTGCGCTGGGCCTCGTCGCCATAGGCATAGATCGGATACATCACCAGCGACGACTGCACCGAGTTCATCGACCGGTAGCCGCTGTCGACGCGCTCGATCTCCCGCGCCACCAGGCCATAGGCCACATAGGAGGCGCCGGCGCAGCCGTAGTCTTCCGGCAGGGTCACGCCGATGAGGCCGAGCTCGCCCATCTCGTTGAAGATCTCGCGGTCGGTGCGCTCGTCGGCATAAGCCGACAGCACCCGCGGCTGGAGCTTTTCCTGCGCATAGGCGCGGGCGGTCTCCATGATGAGGATCTCGTCCTCGTTCAGCTGCTCGCGCAGCAGAAACGGGTCGTCCCAGGCGAAGCTTCCGCCGCCGGCGGGATCGGATTTGCGGCTCGTCGCAGCGCTTGCGGTCATGATCTCAGTCTCCTTGTGGCTCTTTCGGGCGCGGTGTGTCACCGGCGCTGCCCGCGTCTCCCGGGAAGCGCGCCGTGGCCCGAAGCCTGTGTTCGATGAGGCCGAAGTGTCTGGTCTGTGCAGGCCATCTTAAAGTGATATGTTGTCCCCACTTCATGAGCAAATGGAATAGGTTTTGAAACGCGGTTTCGTTCCCCACGCCGACAGCCTGATCGCCTTCGAATGCGCGGCCCGCCACGGCAGTTTTACCCGTGCGGCGGAAGAGCTGCATCTGACCCAGGGCGCGATCTCCAAGCAGGTTCGCCATCTGGAGACCCGGCTGGGGGTTGAGCTGTTCAAGCGGGTGCGCCAGCGCATCGTGCTGACTGACGCAGGCCGGCTGTATCTGCATGACGTGCGCGGTGCGCTGGAAAGCCTGACGGCCGCAACGCGACAGGTAATGTCCTTTGCCGGCAACGCGGATGTGCTCAATCTGGCGACTCTTCCTTCATTCGGCACCCGCTGGCTGGCGCCGCGGCTTGCGCGCTTCGTCGCCGGCTATCCGGCTGCAAGCTTCAATCTCGCGGTCCGTCTGAGGCCGTTCGATTTCGCCAAGGAGCCTTTCGACGCGGCCATCCACTATGGCGATCCGGTCTGGGCGGGCGCCATTGCCGAGCCGCTGTTTCGCGAAGACGTTATTGCCGTTGCCTCTCCCGGCTTCCGCGACCGGCATCGCATCGAGACGCCCGGCGATCTCGCGCCCGTCATGCGCCTGCACCAGTCGACCCGCCCGCTTGCCTGGCGACAATGGTTCGAACTTGCTGGCGTCGAGACGGAACTGGCTTTCCAGGGGCCGCGGTTTGAGCAGTTCGTGATGATGGCCCAGGCGGCGGCGAATGATTTCGGCGCCGCGCTCGTTCCGCGCTTCCTCGTCGGCGATGAGCTGGCGGAAGGCCGGCTTGTGCAGCTCTTCGACATCGTGCTGCGCCTGCCCTCGGCCTATCACATCGTCTATCCGGAAAACCGGACGCTCAGGCCGGTGGCCTCGGCATTCCGCGACTGGCTGCATCGCGAGGTGGCGCGTTCCGGCGACGGATAGCCCTCTAAGACCCGCCGGTTTGGAGCGAATTCGCAAGGGTTCGCAAATTGGGGTTTGCAGACCCCGCGAATCCTGTTCGTATCTGGATGTCTTCATTATGGAGATGCGGCGGTCCTGACCGTGAGGTTCCCCCCTCCCTCCTTGCGGTCAGGACCATTTTTTTCGTCGCCGCGATGCCGCGCGTCCCCGAAAAAGGGGACCGACTATCCGCAGCTCGCCGCGGTCGTGTTGCCGTCTGTCGCGACATGAACCCTTGCGACGCCGCGCTTGAGAAACCTGAGTTCGCGCGCTGCCCGACGCGATACATCGATGACGCGGCCACGCACAAAGGGACCGCGATCGACGATGGTGAGATCGATCTTTCGCCCGTTGGCGAGATTGGTGACGGTGACTTTCGTTCCGAACGGCAGGGAACGGTGCGCGGCCGTATAGGCTTCCGGATCCGCCATGACCCCGCTCGCGGTGCGCCCGGTAAGCTCGTACCAGGAGGCCTTGCCGCATTCGGCCGATACCGGCGTTCCCGAGACGGAGGCGAGAGCACTAGTCAAAAGAACGTAGTTGAAAAGCTTGCGAATCACCGAATCACGTCCATAGTTTTGAGAAATAGATTTTCCGAAGGTATTTTCTCGACTTTTTCACCGGTCGACGATGCCGTTGAAGGACATGGCGTTTATTCATGACATTCTTGAGGCGGAAGCAAGGGGGACGCCCTTGCGGGAAGCGATGGCTGGACATGTGCGGGCAGCCGCGTGACGGGACGGGGACATGAAGGATTCCGATCAGGAAGCCGGTTGGGTCGTTGGATGCGACGGAACGCCGTCATGTCTTCATGCCGCGATCATCAGGGCGGCGCGCGATCCGATCTATTTCTGCACGCCGGACTATGTGATCCGCGAGGCAAATGCCCCCTATAGCGAGATCGGCGGCTACACTCGGGAACAGGCGATCGGCGAGACCGTTCCCTCCGTCGCTGGAGCTTCGGCCTTCGAAAAACGCCGGCATTTTCTCGATGCCGCGCTTGCGGGCGAGCCGGTCGCGCTTCAGGCCTGGGTGGAGGTGCCGGGGAAGGGGCAGAGGTTCTTCGATGTGTCCTACCAGCCGGTGCACAGCAGTGATAACGCGGTCCTCGGTGTCGCGGCATTCGGGCGAGACATTACCGACCTGAAGCGGGCCGACGAAGCCCTGCGGATGTACAAAAGCGTCATCTCGCAGATGAGCGATCGCATTTTCATCATCGATCGCGAATTCCTCTACAAGCTGACCAATGAAAGCAACGCGCGCTGGTATGGTCATACGCCGTCGGAGCTCATCGGTCAGCATGTCGCCGAATTCGTCGGCGCGCACAGGTTCGAGACCGAGGTGCGCCCGACGCTCGAGCGCTGCTTCAAGGGGCATACGCTTGAGTATGACTTCGAGGACACCGAGCCAGGCGGTCGGCCAGTGATCGTCGGCGCCCGGCTCGAGCCCTTCCGCAATGGCGAGGGCGAGATCGAGGGCGCGGTCGTCACCCTGCGGGACGTGACGGAAACGCGCCGCCTGTCGGAACGGCTGGAACGGCTCGCGCTGGCCGACGATCTCACCGGGCTTGCAAACCGGCGGGCGTTCGAGACCTGGCTGGACACGCGCCTGCAAGCGCTGGCCCAGGGCGATGTGGCGCTGCGCGGTTTCAGCGTTGTCTTCATCGATCTCGACGACTTCAAGATCGTCAACGACACGGTCGGCCACGGCGCCGGCGACCGCTTCCTGAGCGGGATCGCCGAGCGGCTGGGAGAATTCGGCTCCGACACGGTCCATGTCGCGCGGATCGGCGGTGACGAGTTCGGCATGGTGATCGACGGCGACGACCGGGAGAACGCCCGTGCCGTCTGCGCACGCGTGCTGGCGATGTTTGACGGGCACAATTTCACCACCGACGGCACCACATTCCGCGGCGGCGCGAGCCTCGGCCTTGCCACGATCACGCCGGAGCTGATCCGCGACGCGACATCCCATGTCGGCAGTGTGCTCCAGTGGGCGGATCATGCCTGCATGCAGGCCAAGGCCGCCGGCGGGCGCCAGATGGTCGAACACAGCGCCTTCGACCGGATCACCGCGCAGCGACGGGCCGAGGTTCATCACCTCGCCGTCATCGAGCAGGCGCTGAACGACCCGGCGCTGCTGTCGCTCCAGCGCATGCCGGTCAGCGATGTCGAGACCGGCGAGACCGTCATGCATGAGGCGCTCCTGCGCCTGAGGATGCCGGACGGCTCGCTCCAGGGCCCTTCCATGATTCTTGCGACCGCGGAGCGCCACGGTCTGATGCGCAGTGTCGATCGCTGGGTGGTCGATGCGGTGCTGAAGCGACTGGAACCGGAGGGACCGGACCTTCCGGTCGCTTTCAACCTTTCCTCCGACTCGCTGGGCAACAACGATTTCACGCGCCAGCTGCTGCGCCGGCTTTCGGAGGCGCGAGGCGTTGCGCAGAAGCTTGTGATCGAGGTGTCGGAAACGTCGATCACCCAACTCAATGCCTCGGCCTGGAAATGCCTGGCCGACCTGCGCGGGCTTGGTTGCCGCGTCGCCCTCGACGATTTTGGAAAGGGATTCGCATCCTTCTCGCAACTGCGCGAAAACACCTTTGACGTCATCAAGATCGACCGCGTTTTGACCGGCCGCATTTCCAGCGACCCGGTCAAGAAGGCGGCGATTTCCGGAATTGTCGGCCTGGCGGATGCGCTGCATCTTCCAACGGTGGCGGAATATGTGCAGGACGCGGAAACTTTCGCGCCGCTGAAGGCGCTTGGCGTGCGCTATGCGCAGGGGCATTTCATCGGCCGTCCCGAGCCCTGGCCGTTGCCAATCGGCTGAGACCGGATGGTGCAGCCGCCTTTCAGTCCGGGGCGTCGATGCTGTATGCGTCATCGCGGGCGAAGGCCTCGTCCTCGGGATAGCGCGACCGGGCTTCCTGGCGTAGGCGGGCAAATCCTTGCGCATCGTCCGCCGCCCGGCGCGCCGACAGCCGGCTCCGCCACAGGTGCTTGCGCCATCGCTTCGGCAGGCTGCCGAGCACGGGGTCGCCGTCGATGAGCGCCTGGGTGGCGGCCAGCCGGCTTTCGGCCCGGTCGAAATCTCCGGCCGCGATCAGCGCCTCGGCAACGAGAAGGCCAAGCCCCGGATTGCAGGCCGTGTAGGGATCGCTTTCCAGCGCCAGGGCTGCGTCCGGGCGCCCGGCGGCGAATTCGGCGCCCGCCTCGGCGAAGCGGGCGATGTCGCCCGCCGCATGGTCGGCGACCAGTCCGCGCTCGGCGCAGAGCGTGCCGAGGTCGCGATCGAAACGGGTGATAAGCTTGCGGATGATGTTCAGGCTGTAGAGGTGGTCGTGGCTGGCGTGGGAGGAGCGCAGGGTGAGCGGCCTTGCCCGCGCCGGCAGGTCGCCCCGGAGGCATCGGGCCGCGCCCTCGGCATCGACGGCGTCGAAGATGCCGAACAGTAGATGCACCGCCGGGCCGTCGCTGGTCTCCTGCAGCATTGACAGGGGATCGCGCGCGTCCGGGTCCTCGTCCATCACCTGTCCGCTCTGCGTACCGGGGTGGCCGAGGCGAAACTCCGGTCCGAACGCATGGATCTCGCCATCGCCCCGCCGGAGGCCTGTCACAAGCGCGCCATAGGCCCCCTTCGACGCGCCATAATAGAGGATGCGCTGCGGGGATGACCTGTCGCAGGCGAGCGCGATGGCGCGGTCGACCGCGTCGTCGCAGCTCCTGTACCAGTCGGCATCCGGGCCGTTCAGAAATAGGCAGGCGTGGCGTGTCTGCGCGAAAAGCCGCTCCAGTCCGAAGCGGCCCAGCGGCACCCGCACCTGCGAGCATACGACGGCGAGGATCCCTTCGCCTGGAGCGGCACCCTCCGGCGCCGGGCGATAACGCCAGGCAAGGCCGGTTTGCGGATCGGTGTCGTCGTCGCGCAAGGGCCTGGCTTCCTTGTCTTTGCAGTCTTGCGGCGCCCCCTAGATCTGAGGGCCGATCCAGTAGCCTGACTGGGTCTGTTTGCGCGGGGTGCGGGCCTCCGCGAGATGCGCCGTTTCCGGATCGAGCGTAGCGATCGCCTCGTATTGGGTCAGGAACACCTTGCCGGTCAAGTGGCGAAGGAACTCCGTGCCTTCCAGGCGGTCCATCACGGGCCCCTTGACCTCCGACAGGTGGAAGGTCACGCCGGAGTCCGAGAGCCGGCGATTGATTTCCTCCAGGCTTTCCAGCGCGGAGGCGTCGATCTCGTTGACCGCCGGGCACATCAGCACGACGTGCTGCAGCTTGGGGCGTTCGGCGACGAACTCCAGCAGCCGGTCTTCCAGGTAGCGCGAGTTCGCGAAGAACAGGCTTTCGTCGACGCGCACCGACAGCACGCTGTCGCCGGTCACCACCGCATGGCGCTTGATGTTGCGAAAATGCTCGGTGCCCGGGACGATGCCGACGATCGCCATATGCGGCCGCGAGTTGCGGTAGAGATACAGCGCGATCGAGACGCCGACGCCGGTGACGACGCCGGTTTCCACGCCGAAGCCGAGCGTGACCAGAATGGTGCCGGCCATCGCCGCGAAATCGCTCTTCGAATAGGCCCAGACCTGGCGCAAAGCCTTGAGATCGACAAGCGACAGGACCGCGACGATGATGGTGGCGGCAAGCGTCGCCTGCGGCAGATTGGCAAGCAGCGGGGTCAGGAACACGGTGGCGAGCGCGATGCCGACGGCGGTGAAGGCGCCGGCCGCCGGCGTGCGCGCGCCCGCGTCGAAATTCACCACCGAACGGGCGAAGCCGCCGGTTACCGGATAGCCGCCGGAAATCGCCGAGGCGATGTTGGACGCGCCGAGGCCGATCAGTTCCTGATCGGGCACGATGCGCTGGCGCCGCTTGGCGGCGAGCGTCTGCGCCACCGAGACGGATTCCACGAAGCCGATGACCGAGATCAGCAGGGCCGGAATGGCGAGCTGGGTCCAGAGGTCGAGGCTGAAGGGCGGAAGCGTCGGCATCGGCAGGCCGGTCGGGATATCGCCGATCAGACGCACGCCCTTGTCGCCAAGCGAAAAGACGACCGCGGCGAGGGTCGTCACGGCCACCGCGGCGACCGGGCCGGCCTTGGCCACAATATCCGCCAGACGGGGCTTGAAGCCAATGCGGATAAGGGCCGGCTTCAGGCCCTTGCGCACCCAGAACAGAAAGGCGGTCGCCGGAATGCCGACGGCCAGCGTGTAGGGATTGATGTCCGGCAGGGCACGGACCAGCGCGACGAGGATCTCGAAGAGATTGTGGCCGCTGGCCGAAACGCCGAGCAGGTGCTTGAGCTGGCTTGCCGCGATGATCAGGCCGCTGGCGGTGATGAAGCCGGAGATCACGGGATGGCTGAGCAGATTGGCGAGAAACCCGAGACGGAAGATGCCCATCGCCAGCAGCATCAGCCCGGACAGGAAGGCCAGCGCGATGGCCGCGCCGAGATATTCCGCGGTGCCCTGAGCGGCCAGATTGCCCACGGCGGAGGCGGTCATCAGCGAGACGACGGCGACCGGTCCCACCGCCAGTGCCCGGCTGGTGCCGAAGATCGCATAGGCGACCAGCGGCAGGATCGAGGCATAGAGCCCGATTTCCGGGGGCAGGCCGGCGAGCAGCGCATAGGCGAGCGACTGGGGAATGAGCATGATCGTGACGATCAGCGCCGCGATCAGGTCATCGGTCGCGGTGTCGCGGGAATAGCTGCGGCCCCAGTCGAGAATGGGCAGATATCTGGCCAGCTGTTTCATCATCATCACGATACGCGTGTTCCGGCGATGGCGGGGTGCCATCGCGCACAGGGTAGGGATCGCGCCGGGACGCCACGCGTCCCGCCACGGTCCGGATCTGGATGCAAGGCTCGGAAGGCGGCGTTGCCCGAGGGCGGCCGCCGCCTGTTATCCGGCCTGTGTCATCCGCGAAAGGACGGGGCGCAGGCCGGACAGGTCGTATCCGGCGTCGGCCGCCAGGCGGACCAGTTCGTCCGCGTCGCGCGCGCCGGCCTGCGACAGGGCCCACAGATTGATCGAGCGTGTTCCGGTCCGGCAGAAGGCGAAGACCGGTCCGCCGGCGCCGTCGAGCACGGTCCGGAAACCGTCCACCAGGTCGGGGCCGATCCCGTCGCGCCCGACCGGAAGCGCGGCATAGGCGAGGCCCGCCGCCCTGGCCGCCGCCTCGATCTCGGCGCCGGAGGGCTGGTCCGGCGCCTCGTTGTCGGGGCGGTTGTTGACGATCGCCACGAAGCCGGCGTCGCGGATCGCCGCGACGTCCTCCGGCTCGATCTGGTGGGCAACGGTGATCGTTTCGTCAACCTTGGCGCTTTGCATGCATGTGTCCTTAGAGTTCGTTGACCGGGACCTTCAGGAAGGTCTTGCCGCTCTCGTCCTTCGGCGGCAGTCTGCCGGCGCGCATGTTGACCTGTATCGACGGGATGATCAATTTCGGCATGCCGAGCGTCGCGTCGCGCTGGGTGCGCATGGACACGAACTCATCCTCGCTGATGCCGTCGCGGGCGTGGATGTTGTGCGCCCGCTCCTCACCGACCGTCGTCTCCCAGCGGATGTCGCGGCCGTTCGGCGCGTAGTCATGGCACATGAACAGTCGGAAATCCTCCGGCAGGCTCAGCACCTTGCGGATCGAGCGGTAGAGTTCCGCGGCGTCCCCGCCGGGGAAGTCGGCGCGCGCCGTGCCGCCGTCGGGCATGAACAGCGTGTCGCCGACGAAGACGGCATCGCCCATCACATGCGTCATGCAGGCCGGCGTATGGCCGGGCGTATGCATGGCGAAACAGGTCATTTTACCGATCGTGTAGGTGTCGCCATCCTTGAAGAGACGGTCGAACTGCGAGCCGTCGCGCTGGAACTCGGTGCCTTCGTTGAACACCTTGCCGAACAGGTTCTGCACGACCTTGATGTTCTCGCCGATCCCGATCTTGCCGCCAAGCTTCCCCTGGATGTAGGGCGCGGCCGACAGGTGGTCGGCGTGGACATGCGTCTCGATCAGCCATTCGACGGAAAGCCCGTTTTCCTGGATATGGGCGATGATCCGGTCGGCGGATTCAAACGAGATCCGTCCGGCGGCATAGTCGATGTCCATGACGCTGTCGACGACCGCGCAGGCGGTCGATGCCGGATCCTTGACCACATAGGAAATCGTGTTGGTTTCCGGGTCGAAGAATGCGGTGACGTCGGGATGGGTCTTGGCGTCGACCGGATAGGTGGTTTCGGTGGTCATGATGGACCTCCTTCTCGTAGGTGAAAACAGGACTGCAGGCGGATCAGCCCGCCGACGGCGCGGCCCGCGTTCTCGCGGTTTCAATCAGCCGGACGATCAGCATGCCGGCGACAAGCGCGGCAACGAAGATCGCCGGTTCCGACCGCCCCAGGCCAAGCGCCGGGACAACACCGCCGGGGCAGAAACCGGCGATCCCCCAGCCAACGCCGAAGATCGCGGCGCCACCAAGGAGCCTGACATCGATGTCACGCTTGGTCGGCAGCGAAAAGCCGCCCGCCAGCAGGGGATGCGACTGCGACAGCACCAGCCGGAAGCCGATGGCGGTCACGATCAGCGCGCCGCCCATGACGAACGCAAGGCTCGGGTCCCAGGTTCCGGCGATGTCGAAGAAATTCAGCACCTTTGCCGGATTGGCCATGCCGGACACGAGAATGCCGATGCCGAACACCAGGCCGATTGCGAAAGCGGAGATAATCCGTGTCATGGCCTCAGCCTCCAATCACATGGCGAATGACGAAGACCGTCACGCCTGTCGTCAACATGAACGTCAGTGTCGCGGCGATCGAGCGTGCCGACAACCGGGCCATGCCGCAGACGCCGTGGCCCGAGGTGCAGCCGCTGCCGTAGGAAACGCCGATGCCGACGAGGATGCCGCCGATCACCAGCATTCCGGTGGAGGACGGTACCTCGATGACGGGCATGGAGCCCGTGGCGCCCAGCAGCACGACCGGAGCGGCGATCATTCCCGCCAGGAAGGCGAGCCGCCAGCCCCATTCGCCGGCGGTCACCGGCGGCAGCAGGCCGCCGATCATGCCGCTGATGCCGGCGATGCGCCCAAGCGCCGCCATCAGCATCACCGAGGCGAGCCCGATGAGGATTCCGCCGGTGGCGGACAGCACGGGTGTGAATTCGGTCATGTCTCCTCGCGCCCCTCTTGCGGGAAGCGCCCCTCTTGTGGTCGCGGCGCCGATGCGGCGGCCGCGTTTGTCGTTCGATATCGGACCGGGCGTGTGCCGCCGTCGTCCTCGATTGCAAATATATGAGAATATGCTAATTTAGCAAGTATGAATATTCAGCAGATGGAAATAAGCGCCGACAAAGCGGCGTCGATGCTCGGCTCCATGGCCAATTCCCGCCGTTTGATGACGCTTTGCCATCTTCTGGAAGGGGAATGCAGTGTCGGTCTCCTGGCGCAAAAGGTCGGGCTCAGTCAGTCCGCCCTGTCCCAGCATCTTGCCAGGATGCGGGCGCTGGGTCTCGTCGAGGCGCGCCGGCAGGGCCAGACGGTGCACTATCGCCTTGCCAGCAAGGAAGTCAGGACCGTTCTGGAGACGCTGCACGCGCTCTACTGCCCCTGAGGCGTGCGGGCCGCTCAGCGCTGCGGCGCGATTGCCGGACCGCCGAGAACCAAGCTCGAGCCGTCGGGCCGCGTGCGTGTCACCACGCCCGGCAGTTTCGGAAGCGGGTTCTCGCCATCATGGGGAAGGTCCCGGTCCGCGCGCGGCGTCGACAATTCGTTCAAGGGACGCAGGATCCGCTCGTGGATCAGCGATCCGACATGAATGCGCACCGGGTCGCCGCCGTCGACCTTGAGCCGGAACTGGCTCGGCCAGAGGCGCAGCACCCAGCGGCCGCCGGTCTCCTCCTCCGGCGTTTCCGTCAGGTCGCCGTCGCGTTTGATCAGCACGAGCTCCGCGCCGCGTCCGTTCTGGATCCGGGGCAGGGCCGGCAGGTCTTCAGGCGGTGTCTGTCCGGCGAGGAAGCCGGCGAATGTGGCAAGCGACCAGGCCGGCGCCGGCACATAGCCGTCCGGGGCAAGTGCGCGCGCCAGCGCGTCCGGGTCGCCGGCCCATTGCAGGATCAGCGGTTCCTCGCGCTCGCCGTTGAGTTCAATCCGGTGTGCCGGCAGGTCCTGCCAGCCTTCGCCCAGCCACTCCTGGCGGCTGAGAACAACGGTCGGAGTGACCGGCTGGTACATTGCCAGTCCTGAGTCGAAATTGTGCATCACATGCGCGCTGCCGACGACGGTCATCGTCACGCTCACCAGCCCCGCCAGCGCCCAGCGCCCGACCTTCTCGTTGTGGATCGACCCGAAGACGAAGGCGAAGGCCGCGACCATTGCCGTGCCGAAGGCGAGGCCGCCGATCACGTCGCTGACCCAATGCGCGCCGAGATAGACCCGAGAAAACGCGATCGATCCGATCAGCGCGACCGCCACGGAGAAGACACCGGCCTTGACCAGCGGCGAGCGGTCGTGGGCGACGAGCACGGCGATGATGCCATAGAGCACGGTGTTCAGCGTCGCGTGACCTGAGGGAAACGAGAGAGCGTCGGCGCCGGTGTAAAGGTCGATCGGCCGCGCGCGATGAAGCAGAAGCTTGAGCAGCGGGACAAAGACCGCGGCGCCGGCGATGGCAATCAGGAAGCCGGTCGCCCGCCGCCAGGCGCGCCGAATGAACAGATAGGCGATCACCACGCAGGCAACGATGGAGGTGACGATCCCGTCGCCGAGCATCGTCATCGTGGTCATGAACTCGTCCGCAGCCGGGGTGCGCAAGCCCTGGAACAGGTTGCGCATCGCCGTGTCGGCGCGCTGCAAACCGTTGTCCGGCGAGATCGCGGCGGCAAGCGCCACGAACACCGGCACGGTGACCAGAAGCAGGGTGGCCGAGACCAGCATGCCGGCGGACCGCGGGTGGGCGGGGTCGAGCATGCGGGCAAACCATTTCGCGAAGCGGGACTTGCGTTGCGCAAGCCGGGCGACGATGCGGGTGCGGCTGCCGGCATAAAGCGGCAGCACGATCAGGATCAGCCAGCGCGCCAGCATGATCGCGACGAACAGCACCACAAGGAAAATGCCGAGCACGGTGGCCAGCCGGCCGCTGATCTCGCCCAGCGCTCCGAACGCGGTGCCGGCCAGCACGCCCGGTCCCAGATGGACGATGGTCCAGGCGATGGCGGAGGTGACGTTGATAACGGTGAAACGGGTCGCGTTCATGCCGACCATGCCGGCGATCCCCGGCACGATTGCCTTCACGCCGGGTACGAAACGTCCGATGAAGACGCTCTTGCCGCCGTGGCGCAGGAAATAGGCCTCGCCGCGTTCCACCAGCGTGCGGTAGCGGCTGAACGGCCAGACCGACTTGATGCTGTCCTTGTAAATGTGGCCGATCCAGTAAGAGATGGCGTCGCCGGCAATCGCGCCCAGCATCGTCCAGATGAAGATCGGCCAAGGGTCGAGCTTGCCAAGGCCCACCAGCGTTCCGGCGCCCACCAGAACCACCGTCGACGGCACCACCATGCCGATCAGGAACAGGGCCTCGCCCATGGCGATCAGGAACACCACCGCATTGGCGAGCGTCGGGTTTTCGCCGATGAAGGTGACGAGTTGGTTCAAAAGGTCGGTCACGGGGCGTTGCTCGGCATCACTGCGCTGCGGGGGGCGTCTGAAAAGACCGCGCGAGGCGGCGATTGCCGCCTACATGTACGCGCTCGCGGCCGATCCGCCAATCCTCGGCGGGCGGGATTTTCCGCGTCGTCCAGGTGGAGAGCGGCCGCGCCGCGATTGCCTTGGCGCCTTTGCCGCGTCACCTTGTGACGATGCGCCGCTCGTGGCGGTGCGCCGACCGGTGGCGGGAACCGGTGAGAGGGAGGAATGAGCGTGTTCCAGTCTGCGGCCCTGCCCGTTTCGCTGTCGAAGGCGGATTTCAAGAAACTCGAGCCGGCCTTGCGCAGCGATCTTCTCGCGGCCCAGCTTGAGATGATCGCGTCGCGCGCCTTTTCGACCGTGATCGTGATCGCCGGCGTCGACGGTGCGGGCAAGAACGATGCGATCGCCCGGCTGCACGAGTGGATGGACGTGCGCCACCTCGTCTGCAACGCCTATGGCCCGCCGACCCGCGAGGAGCGCCATCGCCCCGAGATGTGGCGCTACTGGCGCGACCTGCCGGCGCGCGGCAAGACCTCCATCGTCGTGTCGTCCTGGTACAATGATCCCTTGCGCGACCGGGTGCTCGGCCGAGACGAGCAGTGCGTCTTCGAGCAGCGCCTTGCCCGGATCAACCGCTTCGAGGCGCTGTTGGCGCATGAAGGCGTGCTGGTGCTGAAGTTCTGGTTCTCACTCGGTGCCGGGGCGCAGAAACAAAGACTTGAGGCTGTGCGCGACGGCAAGGCGCGCGCGCGGCGGATCCTGACCGAGTGGGCGGACATCCCGCATTGCGCCGATGCGCAGACGGTGTTCCAGCAGGCCGCGCTCGCCACATCGACCGCGTCCGCTCCCTGGATGGTCATTCCTTCGGAGGATCCGGACGCCCGGGATCTGGCGCTCGGTCGCAGTGTGCAACTGGCGATGGCGCATCGCCTCAAGACCGAGCCGGGAGAGCCGATGGCCGTTCCCGCCGCTGTCGCCGGGGTCGAACGGCGCAGCCCGGTCGAGGCGATCGATCTGGGAGCAAGCCTCGACAAGGAGCGCTACGACGAGGAGCTTGAGCGTTGGCAGCGCAAGCTGGCGCATCTGGTCGACCGCAAGGCTGCGCGCAAGTTGCCGCTTGTCGTCGTCTTCGAGGGCAATGATGCCGCCGGCAAGGGCGGCGCCATTCGCCGCGTCACCCGGCCGATGGATCCGCGTCGCTACCGGGTGCATCGTATCGGCGCGCCGAGCGAGGAGGAACTGGCCCATCCCTATCTCTGGCGCTTCTGGCGGGCGGTTCCGCGCAAGGGGCAGACGGCGATCTTCGACCGGTCCTGGTACGGCCGGGTGCTCGTCGAGCGCGTCGAGGGGTTTTGCTCGGAAGCCGACTGGGCTCGCGCCTACAATGAAATCAACCAGTTCGAAGCGGAGATGGCGCGCGCGGGAGCGCTGGTGGTCAAATTCTGGCTGGCGATCAGCAAGGAGGAACAACTGGCGCGGTTCAAGGCGCGTCAGGAAACCCCCTACAAGCAGTTCAAGATCACCGACGACGACTGGCGCAACCGGTTGAAATGGGATGCCTATGCCCAGGCCGCCGGCGACATGATCGACCGCACCTCGACGACCGGGGCGCCCTGGCATCTGGTCTCGGCGGAAGACAAGCGCCACGCCCGCGTGACCGTCCTGAAAACCCTGTGCAAACGGCTGAAGGCGGCGCTTTAGCGACCCCGCGTCAATCCGGGCGCCGGCCTCATGTGTCTCTGGCTGTCCGGTCCGTGAAGCCCTGGCGGAAGGCTCGAGGCGAGAGGCCGGTGTGCGCGGCGAACACCCGCGAGAAATACGCGGGATCGGAATAGCCCAGTTCATAGGCGATTTCGGCCACGCGGATCTGCGTGTAGGCGAGCAGGCGCCGGGCTTCGAGCATCTGCCGGTCGCGGATCAGCGCGGAGGCCGACCGGCCGCGCGCCTGCCGGCAGACGCGGCTCAGATGCGGCGCGGTCACCGCCAGGGCGCGCGCATAGGCGTCGACCGTGTGAAGGCGGGCGTATTCTCCGTCGAGCAGATCCTGAAACCGCGAGAACAGCAGGCTGCCCGCGGTCGGCGGGCCCGGGCTGTCCTGCGGCCCCGCCTGCGCGTGATTGGCGTGACGCAATATCCAGATCAGCAGCAGGGCGACATGGGCCCGCAGCGCTTCCGCCCGGTTCGGCGCCCGGTCGCGATGCTCGCCGGCCAGTGCAGTGAGCGCCGGCGGCGCGTCGTCGGGACAGGAAAGGACGAGCGGCCGGACAAGGCGCTGGGCGCGGTCTACCGACAGGCGGATCGGATCGAACACGATATCGGGAAGCGTGACGACGACCCCTTCCGTTCCGGCGACAAAGTGAAACCCGTGAACGGTTCCGGCCGGGACGCTCGCCAGCGTGCCGTCGGTCAGGGTGTGTGTCGTGTCGTCCAGCCGGATGGTGCCGCCCCCGCGCTCGATCCAGAAGATCTGGTGAAGGGCCGGGTGACGGTGCGCCGCGATGCGCCAGCGGCGCGGGCCGCTTCGCTCGCGCAAAGGTTCGATATGCACAAGGTCGGGAAAGCCCGATTGGGCGGGTTCGCCCAATAGTCCATAGTCTGGTGCGGCATCGATTGTTCGATTCATCCATATATTAGAGCGATATTTCCATTCTCCTGTCCAGCCGTATCGGCGAGTGTTGGCGCAAGATCACCGGCGACCCGCCGGTTGGCGCGGCCGTCTGGCCGTCCGGCCGACCGCGGGCACAAGCCGGGCCCGACGCACCCCATCGACATGAAGGCATGGCCGCGATGACCATTCCCGCGAAAACCCAGGTTCTGATCATCGGTGGCGGTCCCGCCGGCCTGCTGCTTTCGCAGCTCTTGCATCGCGCCGGTGTCGACACCGTGGTGCTCGAGCGCCGCAGCCGCGACTATGTGCTGTCGCGCATTCGCGCCGGCGTGCTCGAGCAGGGCACCGTCGACCTGCTGCGCCGGGCCGGGGTGTCGCAGCGCATGGAGCGCGAGGGTCTCGTGCACACCGGCGTCGAAATCGCCTTTCACGATGAGCGCCTGCGCATCGACCTAGACGAGCTGACCGGCGGGCGGACGGTCACCGTCTACGGCCAGACCGAGGTGACCGCGGATCTCTACGCCGCGCGCGACGAGATGAACGGTATTGTCGTGCATGGGGCGGAAGACGTCGCGCTGCATGACGTGCTTGGCGCAAGCCCCCATGCCACCTTCCGCAAGGACGGGCAGACGCATCGCATCGACTGCGCCTTCATTGCCGGCTGCGACGGGTTCCACGGCGTCTCCCGCGCGACGATCCCCGCCGACGTCCTGAAGACCTATGAGCTGGTCTATCCCTTCGGCTGGCTGGGTGTCTTGTCGGACGTCCCGCCGGCGCATGACGAACTCATTTATGCCGGGCATGAAAAGGGCTTTGCCCTGTGCTCGATGCGCTCGCTGACCCGCAGTCGCTATTACATCCAGTGTTCGCTCGAGGAGAAGGTCGAAGACTGGTCGGACGACCGCTTCTGGGAGGCGCTGGCTGCACATCTGCCGGGCGATGTCGCGGCCCGGCTCACCACCGGACCGTCGATCGAGAAGAGTATCGCGCCGCTGCGCTCCTTCGTCGCCGAACCGATGCGCCACGGGCGGCTGTTCCTTGCCGGCGATGCGGCGCATATCGTTCCGCCGACCGGTGCCAAGGGGCTCAACCTCGCGGCTTCCGACATTCACTATCTCTCCGAGGCGCTGATCGCCCATCTCACCCGCCAGGACGACGACGGGCTGGAAACCTACTCCGCCCGCGCGCTTGCCCGCGTGTGGAAGGCCGAACGGTTTTCCTGGTGGATGACGACGGCACTGCACCGCTTTCCCGAGAAGGGGGCCTTCGGCGCGCGCATCCAGCAGGCCGAGTTCGACTATCTCGCCTCCTCGCGCGCGGCACAGCAATCGCTTGCCGAAAATTACGTCGGACTGCCTTTCTGAGGGGCGCCTGCTTCTTCGTCCCGGATCAACTGCGCGACCAGGGCCGTTGTGGCTTCCTGGGCCTCGCGTAGCGAGGCTTCGTGCCGGCTGTCCCCGAATTCCTGATATTCGACGCGCACGACATGGATCCGGCCAACTCCCAGGTAGTGCCGTATCGCCTCAAGGTGCGGCACGAGATGGTCCAGCGTCTGGCGCACCCCGCCCGGCGCGAAGCCGAACTCGCCGGCGGAGGTCAGCAGAACCATCTGCTTGCCGGCCAGAAGGGGTTCCAGCGGATAGTCGCCGCGCGCCAGGTCGAAGGAAAACGTTCGTCCGATGCGAACGACATTGTCGACCCAGGCCTTGAGCGCCGACGGCATGCCGCTGTTGTACATCGGTGCGGTCAGCAGGCAGACGTCAGCGTTCCGCAATTCGTCGATGAGCCGGTCCGACTGTGCCAGGATGGCCCGTTGCTCCGGCGTGCGAGCCTCTTCCTTGGTGAAGGCGGCCGCAATCCATTCCTCGCAGATATGAGCCGGCGGTTCGCTCGCCAGGTCGCGCAGGGTCCATTTGTCGCGGGGTCTTTGGCTTTGCCATTCGTGCTGGAAGCGATCGCCGAGGGAGCGGGTCAGGGACCGGCTGCGGCGGGCGCTGGCATCAACTCGGAGAAATTTGGTCATCGACATTGTTCCTTGACGAGAATATTGATGCCAAGATATTAATTTCAAATAGTTTTTCAAAAGATCAAATCACGTCTTGAGATGAGGTAAATTCATCTGAATGTCCGGTCGTATCTCTCTTTCCTCGATCCGTGTGTTCGAGGCGGCGGCGCGTCTCGGCTCCTTTAAGGAGGCGGCCGACGAATTGGGGATGACGCCGACGGCGGTGTCTCACCGCATCAGGGGGCTTGAGGCCGACCTCGGCACGGCATTGTTCTCGCGCTCGCATCGCAAGGCCGATCTGACGGCGGCCGGAGATGAGCTGTTCGAGGCGTCGCGGGCGGCCGTTTCCGTGGTCGATGCTGCGATCGAGCGCATTGGTGCGTCGCGACATTCGGTGACGTTGACGACGACGCCAGCCTTTGCCGCACTTTGGCTCGCGCCCCGCCTTCAAGCCTTTCAGGCGGCGGTGCCAGGGGTGGCGCTTCGGGTGGAAGCTTCGCATGCCGTGGTCGATCTGGAGCGGGTGCGCGGAGTGGACCTGGCGATTCGTTATTCGCCGCGGGGTTCAACCGCGGGCGAATTGTTGGCGCGGGAGTGTTTTCGGGCCTTTGCGGCTCCGTCGGTCGCAATAAAGGGTCGCGGGGGCATGTCGCTTCCGCTGCTAGTCAGCAGGTGGCAGTCAAGCGATCTCGACGACATTCCGTTGCGGCCTTTCGAGGCAGCCTTCGGCCTGCCAAGCGAGCGTTCTCCTGTCATCTTTGACGATGAGCATCATGCTGCGTTGGCCGCGGTTTCCGGCAGCGGCATCGTGATCCTGAGCGATGTTCTGGGGCAGGATATGGTCGCGTCCGGTCTCCTGGCAGAGCTTTCCCCGGACGTATCCGTGCCGGGACATTGTTACCGTTTGCAAGCCGCCGGGCGTTCGGCGGCAGGAAAGGACGTCGGGCGAGTGATCCAGTGGCTGCTTGACGAGACGCGTTGCTGCCGGTCGTAAGCCGGTGCCATCACTTCGGGTCCGGCCGGAGTGTCGACCTTGCCGGAGCTTGTGATGTCTGTATCAATCTGCAGGCGGTTCCCGGCCCAAACATATCCAGTGAGATTATCATGTCGTTTGATCTGCTCGTGAAGAATGCCACCCTGCCCGACGGTCGCACGGGCGTCGATATTGCCTGTTCCAACGGGCGGATCACGGCGGTGGAGCCGGGGATCGCGGCGGAGGCGGCGCGGGTGATCGATGCGGGCGGCCGTCTGGTCTCGCCGCCCTTTGTCGACAGTCATTTTCACATGGACGCGACCCTGTCGCTCGGCCTTCCGCGCATGAACGAAAGCGGCACGCTGCTGGAAGGCATCGCGCTTTGGGGCGAGCTGAAGCCGCTGCTCACCGTCGATGCGGTGGTAGAGCGGGCGCTGCGCTACTGCGATCTCGCCGTTTCCCAGGGTCTGCTCGCGATCCGCAGTCATGTCGATGTCTGCGACGATGCGCTGACCGGTGTCGAGGCGCTGCTTGAGGTCAGGAAGAAGGTCGCGCCCTATCTCGATCTCCAGCTTGTCGCCTTTCCGCAGGACGGGCTTTATCGCTCCGAAACGGCGGAACGCAACCTGCTGCGCGCGCTCGACATGGGCGTCGATGTGGTCGGCGGCATCCCCCATTTCGAACGCACGATGGAGGATGGGGCCCGGTCTGTGCGGACCTTGTGCGAGATCGCCGCCGAGCGCGGCCTGATGGTCGATCTGCATTGCGACGAGAGCGACGATCCGCTGTCGCGTCATATCGAGACGCTGGCCTGTGAGACGCAGCGTCTCGGGCTGCAGGGCCGGGTCGCCGGCTCTCATCTCACTTCCATGCATTCCATGGACAACTACTATGTGTCCAAGCTCTTGCCGCTGATCGCCGAGGCCGGGGTGCACGCCATCGCCAATCCGCTGATCAACATCACTCTGCAAGGGCGTCACGACACCTATCCCAAGCGGCGCGGCCAGACCCGCGTGCCGGAACTGCGCGCTGCCGGGATCAACGTCGCCTTCGGCCATGATTGCGTGATGGATCCCTGGTATTCGATGGGATCGGGCGACATGCTGGAAGTGGCCTCCATGGGCATGCATGTCGCGCAGATGATGAGCCGCGACGCGATGCGCTATGCCTTCGATTGCGTGACGGTGCATCCCGCAAAGGTCCTCGGGCTGGCGGGATATGGCGTGGACGTTGGCTGCAATGCCGACTTCGTGGTGCTGCAGGCGGCCGACACGATCGAGGCGATCCGCTTGCGCGCGCGCCGGCTTGCGGTCGTGCGGCGCGGCCGCGTCATCGCCGAGAGCGATCCGGCAATCACGCGGCTTGAGCTGAAAGGACGGCCGGACCGGGTGGACGCGGCCGCTTACGCGCCGGGCCGATAGCCGTGGCGACACCACGGGCGCACCCCATGGGCTGGAGACGCGGATGACACAGGCGAGCGACGTCGGCGAGGACACCTCGGAAGCGGTCGGGAGTTATGTCCCGCCCTATCCTTCTCGTCCGGACATCCAGCCATCGGTCCTCGAGCTGATCAGTCTTGCCCGGCGCAGTCTCCTGTCTGTCTGGACGCTGCCGTCCTTTTCCAAGCCCTGGACCAAGATCACCATCCTGCGGAGGATGCTGTTCATCTGCAACAGCCCGGCGACCGTTCAGGAAGCCTTCGTGCGCAAGCATGCGATCTATGAGCGCAAGAGCCCGCAGATGCGCCATGCGTTGGAGCCGCTGATCGGCGACGGCCTGTTCGTGTCGGATGGCGAGACCTGGCGCCGGCGCCGGCAGATTGTCGCGCCGATCATCCATGCGTCGCGTGTGCCCGCCTTTTTTCCGGTGATGGCGGAGACGATCGCGGAGCGGCGTTCCGCCTGGGCCGCGCGGGGCGCGGAGGCCCCCACCGACGTGCTTCAAGAAATGGCCCATCTGACGGCCGAAATCATCTGCCGCACCATCTTCGGCCGGCAGCTCGGGCGTGACTATGCCGCGGAGGTCGTCGAGAGTTTCACCGATTACCAGCGTCATATCGACCAGATCGACATTCTGTCGCTGCTTCGCTTGCCGGACTGGATCCCCCGGCTTCGCGGCCGCGCGATCAAGCGGGCGGTGAAGCGCATCGACACGGTGCTCGAGGAGATCATCAGCAGCTACGAAAGCCGTGCGGGCGGCGGCGAGACCTCGGTGATCGGCGGGTTGCTCGACGCTCGCGACGAAGACGGGCGCCCCCTGTCGCGCCAGGCGATTCGCAACGAGGCCGCCGTCATCTTCATGGCGGGCCATGAAACCACGGCCAACACGCTCGCCTGGGCCTGGTTCCTGCTGTCGCAAGCGCCATCGGTGCGCGACAGGCTGCATGCCGAGCTTGACGCCGTCTGCCCGGACCGGGATCCGGTCTTTGAGGACATTGCCCGGCTTCCCTACACACGGGCGGTGATCGAGGAAACCTTGCGGCTCTATCCCCCCGTTCCGATCCTGGCGCGCGAGGCCAACCGGGACGACAAGATCGCGGGTGTGGCGGTCCCGAAAGGGTCGATTGTCATGGTGGTGCCATGGCTATTGCACAGAAACCCCACTCTCTGGGAGCGCGCCGATCATTTCGAGCCGGAGCGGTTTCTGGGCGGTGCGCGCGGCGGGCAGTCGAAATTCGGCTATGTGCCCTTTGCCATCGGGCCGCGCATCTGCGCCGGGCTTTCCTTCGGCCTGACGGAATCGGTCCTGTCGCTTGCCATGCTCGCGCGCGCCTTCGATCCCCAACTGGAACCGGGCACGGATATCCAGCCGGTCAGCCGCCTGACCCTGCGCCCCGGCGAGCAACTGCCGATGCGGCTGCGGCCGCGCGGCGGATAGGGCAAGGAGAGAGATGCCGGTCAGGGACGTGCCGTTTTCGCAGACCGAGGCGAGCGAGCCGGAACCACCGCCCGTTCGCGACCTTTTCGGCTCTGCGGAGACGCGAAACACCGCCTGGCGGTTCCATCTGTTCGACCGTCTGACGGGCGGAGCCCTTGTCGGTCTGGACGCGGCGCTGCGGCGTTTGCCGTTGAGCTGGGGCCCGGGTCTTGGCGCTTTCCTCGCAGGGATCTTGCGTCGCCTGGACCGCAAGAGAATTTACGCCCGGCGCATTGCCTATAATCTCGCCAAGCTTGCTCCGGGAGGTCCTCTCGACGGGCGGGCACTTGCGGAGCTGGACGCGCGCTGGTGGCGCAACGCCGGAATGACCAAGGGTGAATACAGCGGCGTCGAACGATATCGTACCGCGGGCAGGGTCACGCTGGAGGGATACGAGACGCTGACGCGGATGGGACTGGACAAGGGCCAGTTCATCTATGTCAGCGTCCATCTCGGATCGTTCGAGGTGCTGGGCGAGTTCGTCAACAACGGCCTGAAGCGCAGTTGCATCGGCATCTGGGAGCCCGAAAGAAACCGCTTTGTCAATCGGCTGTTGTCCAGGCTCCGCCGGCGCTACGGCATGTATGTCTTCCCACCTGGCCAGCGGTCCGCGCGGCATATCCGCCGCTGTGTCGTCGACAATGGCACGGATATCCTGTGCTTCGTCGACGAGGTGCGCGACCGCCAGAGCCATCTGCCGACCTTCGGCCGCCCGCTGCCGGAGCGCTGCAACGCCGTGAATGCGGTCAAGCTCGCGCTTCGCTCGGGCGCGCCGCTTGTGCCGATCTACATGCTCAGAGAGCCGGGGGGGCGGTTCCGGGTTCGCATGCATCCGCCGCTGCCGCTGGACCGGGAGGCGCAGGTCGATGACGCCGTCGTCAAGGCGCTTGGCGAGATCGACCGTTTTTTTGATCCGATCGTTCGCGCCAACCTGGAGCAGTGGTGGATGCTGTCCGAGGTTCGCCTGCCGGGCTTCGTCGCTCATCCCCGCGAGGCGCGTGCCCGCGATCAGTGAAGCCAGCGCACCAGGAAGAGCGTGAGCGAGGGAAACAGCACCAGGATGGCCACGCGCAGGATGTCGCTGGCGATAAAGGGCATCACGCCGCGGAAGGTCTGGCTCAGCGGAATGTCGGGGGCCATCGAGTTGATGACGAAGAGGTTCATCCCCACCGGTGGCGTTATCAGCCCCACCTCCACGACAATCAGCACGATGATGCCGAACCACAGGGCGAATTCCTCCGGCGGCAGGCCGAAGTCGAGCGCCGAGACGATCGGAAAGAAGATCGGGATTGTCAGCAGGATCATCGACAGCGAATCCATGATGCAGCCGAAGATCAGGTAGCAGACGAGGATCAGGATCAGCACAAGCCAGGGGCTGAGGCCAAGGCCCGCGACATAGGCGGCGGATTGCTGCGGCAGTTGGGAAAAGGCGAGAAACCCGTTGTAGACCGTTGCGCCGAGCACGATGAAGAAGATCATGCCGGTGGAGGCGGCGGTGGACAGGAAGGAATCCACCAGTCCCTTGCGGTCGAGGCCGCCCTTCCACAATGCGACCAGGCCCGTGCCGGCCGCGCCGACCGCAGCCCCTTCCGTCGGGGTGAAGACGCCGGAATAGATCCCGCCGATCACGGCGATGAAGATGAGCAACACCGGCCAGACGCCGACCAGTGCGGCGACGCGTTCCGACCAGGGCGCCCGCTCCCGGTGTCCGGCGCTGTCGGGGCGAAACCGGACGTAGAGCGAGACGGTGAGCATGTAGCCGGCGGCGGCCAGAATGCCCGGTACGAAGGCCGCCATGAACAGCTTTGCAATATTCTGTTCGGTCAGGATGGCGTAGATGACGAGGACGACGGAGGGCGGGATCAGGATGCCGAGCGTGCCGCCGGCGGCAAGACACGCAGTCGACAGCGCGCCGGAATATCCCGCACGCCGCATCTCCGGCAGGGCCACCTGCCCCATCGTTGCAGCCGTTGCCAGCGACGAGCCGCAGATCGCTCCGAAGCCGCCGCAGGCGGCCACCGCCGCCATGGCGACCCCGCCGCGCCGATGGCCGACGAAGGTTTCGGCGGCGCGGAACAGCGCGCGTGACATGCCGCCACGGGTCGCGAACTGGCCCATCAGCAGGAACAGCGGCACGATCGACAGCGAGTAGTTGGAAAAGGTGCTGTAGACCAGCGACTTGAGCTGCGCCAGAGCCGGCACGGTGGATCCCGTGACGAGGCTCGTGCCGGCGACGCCGATCACGAACATCGCAAGCCCGATGGGCAGCCGCAGGAAGATCAGGAGCAGCAGGACCGGGATCGACCAGAGCCCGTATTCGAGGGACGTCACCGGTTACGACTCCTGATGCTGGGGAGACTGTCGCGGCGGCTGCAGGGTCTCTGCAAGGCTGCGCCAGATGGTGTAGAGGCAGACGACCGCAAACAGGACCGCGCCTGTCATTGCCGCGGCATAGGCCCACCACAGCGGAAACTGCAGGATGAAGGTCGTTTCGTGATAGGCCTTTTTGTCGAGCATGCCGAGCCACAGCCGCCAGGCAATGAGGACGGCGACGGCGGTCATCAGGATGTTGGAAACCACATCGACGGCGGCGTTCACCCGTGGTCCGAAGCGGGCCAGAAAGAGATCGACGGTCACATGGCCGCGTTTCATCTGGCACCAGGGCAGGAAGGCGAAGATCGCAAAGGCGGTCCCGGCCTCGACAAGCTCGTAGTCTCCGGGAACGGGGGCAAGCCCGAGCCAGTTCAGCTCGCGCCCGGTAATGGACACGACGGTCATCGCGGTGATGGCGACGAGCACCGCACCTCCGGCAATTGCGAACCAGCCGGACACGGTGGTCAGCGCCTTTTCAACTGTCTGCCGCACGGTGACGACCCTTGTTTTCGACCTGTGACCAATCGGCTTGCGGGCGCCGCGCAGGGCGACGCCCGCAAAATCGCTATCACCTGGCGGTGTTGCTGTCGACCAGCGCGCGCGCCGCATCGACCAGCGCCTGGCCGTCGAGACCTTTGTCGTTCATCTCCGCGATCCATTCCGCGACGATGGGATCGGCGGCTTCCTTCCAGCGCGCGGTCTCTTCCGCGCTGATCGTCAGGATGGTGTTGCCACTCTCTTCGGCCTTCTTTTCGCCGATCGCGTCGACCTCGTCCATCGCGCGGCCGAACAGTGCAGCCGTGTCGGGGCCCGAGTTGGCGTCGATGACCGCCTTGAGGTCGTCGGGAAGCGCATCGTAGCTGCCCTGGTTCATGGCGAAGACGAAGGTGGCGGTGTAGAGGCCGCGCGGATCGTCGAACTTTGTATGGGTGTTCACCAGTTCGGTCATCTTGAGCGGCAGCGTGACCTCCCAGGGGATCACCGCGCCGTCGATCACGCCCTTGGAGACCGCCTCGGGAACGGCCGGGACCGGCATGCCGATGGCGGTCGCGCCGAGCTTGTCCAGCAGGCGGGTGACGATGCGCGTGGGTCCGCGCAGCTTCAGGCCCTGCATGTCCTCAAGCGTGGTTACGCCATCGCCCTTCACATGCAGAAGGCCCGGGCCATGCACATGCAGCGCCAGCGGCTTCACGCCGGCGAATTCCTCCATGGCGTTGGCTTCGACGAATTCGTGAAACGCCCGCGAGGTGGCTTCCGCGTTGGTCACGAGAAAGGGAAGCTCGAAGGCCTCCGTCCTCGGAAAGCGGCCCGGCGGATAGCCGAGAACGGTCCAGATGATGTCGACCACGCCGTCCTTCGCCTGGTCGTAAAGCGCGGGCGGGGCGCCGCCGAGCTGCATCGAGGGATAGTGCTCGACCTTGATGCGGCCGTTCGACTGGCTTTCCACCGCCTCGATCCAGGGCGTGATGGCACGGGCCGGGATTGCCGCCTGCAAGGGCAGGAACTGATGGACGCGTAGTGTCACGTCCTGCGCTGCCACGGCGCCGGCGAGCGCCGCATACAGGGCTGCGGCAGCGCCAAGAAGCCTCGCGCCCCTTTTCAGAAACGGTGTCGTCATATCGTCCTCCCACTCCGGCACCGGGCCCGATGGCCGAGCCCCTGCGTCTTTTCTGCGGTCCTGAAGGTGGGAGATATAAAAGGTAATGTAAAATGAGAAATTAGCTGTTTTGTATAACCGGATTGACAGATGATGGGCGCGAAGCCTTGCCGGTGAGGGACTGTCCGCATCAACCGGCTTGCCAAAAGCGCCGCCGGCCGCATCATGCCCTGCCGTCCGTCGTCGTTTCGATCAAGCCGAACTGGATTCTTTCGTGCCGCGCAAATCTCCCCGCAACATCCTGTTTGTCATGTTCGACCAGTTGCGGTTCGACTATCTGTCCTGCGCCGGGCATCCGTCGCTTGAAACCCCGCATATCGACGCGCTCGCCGCACGCGGTGTCCGCTTCACCCGCGCCTATGTCCAGTCGCCGATCTGCGGCGCGTCGCGGATGAGCTTTTACACCGGCCGCTATGTGCAGTCCCATGGCGCGGCCTGGAACAACTATCCGCTCAAGGTCGGCGAAATGACGCTCGGCGATCACCTGCGCGCCCGCGGCATGGACGCGGTGCTGATCGGCAAGACGCACATGAAGGTGGACGACGCCGGCCTCGACCGGCTGGGCATCTCGCGCGAGGGCATCATCGGAGCGCGGATCGCCGAATGCGGCTTCGACGCGCATGTGCGCGACGACGGACTGTGGGCGGAAGGGGCCGACGGACCCTATGACGCGAAACCCTCGCCCTATAACGCCTATCTTCGCAAGAAGGGCTACGACGGCCGCAACCCCTGGCACGACCATGCCAATTCCGCGATTTCGGATGGCGCCCCCGAGGACGGGCAGGGCGAGATCGAGACGGGCTGGCTGATGCGCAACGCCCGCAAGCCCGCCAACATCCGCGAAGAAGACGCCGAGACGCCCTGGCTGACGGACCAGGCGATTGCGTTCCTTGAGGAGCGGCGCAGGACCCGCACCGCCGTGCCCTGGCTGTGCCACCTCTCCTATATCAAGCCGCATTGGCCCTACATCGTGCCGCCGCCCTATCATGCGCTCTACGGACCGGAGAATGTCGTCGCGCCGGTTCGCAGTGACGCGGAGCGCGAGGATCCGAACCCGGTCTATGCCGCCTTCATGGGCTCGCGGGTCTCGCGCAGCTTCGCCCGCGACGAGGTGCGCGCGGAGGTAATCCCCGCCTACATGGGGCTCATCAAGCAGTGTGACGACCAGGTCGGCCGGCTGATGGCCTATCTGGAAGAAAGCGGACAGCTGGAGGACACGATGATCGTGCTCACCTCCGACCATGGCGACTATCTGGGCGATCACTGGCTGGGCGAAAAGGACCTGTTTCACGATCCCTCGGTGAAGGTGCCGCTGATCGTCTGCGATCCGTCTCCTGAGGCGGATGTCACCCGCGGTACCACCTGCGATGCGCTGGTCGAGGCCATCGATCTTGCCGCCACCTTTGTGGATGTGGCCGGTGGCGCATTTCCCGGTCACATTCTGGAAGGCCGGTCGCTGCGGCCGATCCTCCACGGCGACATGCCCGCCGACTGGCGCGGTTTCGCGGTGAGCGAATACGACTATTCCTGCACGCCGATGGCCGACGCGCTGGGCATGGCGCCGGGGGATGCGCGGCTGTTCATGGTGGCGGATGCGCGCTGGAAGCTGGTCCACGCCGAAGGCGGCCTGCCGCCGATGCTGTTCGATCTGGAAAACGATCCGGACGAACTGGTCGATCTCGGCCGCGATCCGAACCACGCGGAGGTTGTCCGGCAAATGCGCGAAAAGCTGGCGGCCTGGGCGCGCCGGGAAAGCCAGCGCACCACCGTGTCCGACGCGCAGATCCTTGCCCGGCGCGCCGGCGCCGGCGGACGGACGGGCGTCCTCATCGGTGCCTATGACGAAGACGACATCACGGCGGAAGACCTTGCGCCCTATGGCGGTCGGGTCGCGCGAATGGGCGGTGCCGTCGCGGAGGAAAGCTGATTTCCATTCGCCGGCAGGTCAGTTCGCCGGTTTCATCCGTCGTGCAAGCGGAACAAGCAGAACCGGTATCGAGACTGCCGCGACAAAGGCCAGGATTTGAAACGCCCCGCCGGGACCGTTGGTGTCGACCGTGATCCCGAGGATCGGCCCGAACGAAATCATCATTCCGCGATTTAGAAAATTGATCGCCGAATTCGATGTCGCCCGCACGTCGTTCGTGACCAGCCGATTGATCTGGCCGAGGAGGAGAACGGATGCGATGCCGTCGGTCGTCGCGAGGAGCACCAGGGCGGCGAGACTGTAAGCGGTGTCGCTTGGGACGGCGAGCAGAAGCCCGGCGAAAGCGACGATACCGCCTGCCATCAAGATTTTTCCTGCCGCCACCCTTTGCATTGCCGAGACCATCAGGGTCGCCGCCAAGGCTGCGAGCACGCTGCGCAGGGCAAATGTCAGACCCATCACGGCCGGGTCGAATCCGAGTTCGATCCAGCGCATTTGGAAGGCGTATGTCGTCGCTGTGGTGTAGAGCGTGAAGACAGCGGCCGCGATAAGGCACAGCCTGAGCAGGGCGTCTGCCCTGAAAAGGCGTACAGCGTCCTTTACGACGCGAACGGCGGATTGCGTCTTGCCGACGGGGCGTTCCGGCAGGGCATCCGGCGCAATCGACAGCGCCACGGGCAGCGCCAGCCATGCGATCAAACAATTGGCGACTCCGGCCGCACCCATAGACCAGCTCGCCAGCAACCCGCCGGCCACGGCAGATCCGGCCGCGGCTATGAGCGAGAGCATGCGCAGCCGGCTGAGATAGAAATCGAGCGTGTGGTCCTGCGTCTTTGCGGATCGGTAGCGGTCGACCAGAGCCGAAACATCCGATCCCGACAAGGCACTGTTGCCGGCGGCAAGAAGCGCATAGGCCGTGGCCATGCCCCAGAATCCGTCGAGCACCAGAAGCGCGGTCCCGCCCAAGCCGCGACACACCGCTGCGAGCACGAGGACCTTGCGGCGGCCGACGAGGTCGGACAGCAACCCGGTTGGAAGTTCTGCAATGAGCAGGGAAAAAGCGAAAAAACGACTGCACGAGGAAGACCTCCTGCAAGTCGAGCCCCTTGTCGACGAAATAGGGGGTCATCACCGATTGCAGAAGGATGATCGACCAAGTGAACCGGAGCAGCAGGATCTTGCGCGCGTCCGCCGTTGGGTCTGATTGCGGTCGGGGTGCCCGCGTGTCGGATTTGAAATCTGATGACATTTCAATACCTTGAAAGGGCAGTTCTACAATTTTCGAAAAAGAGCCCGGTCGGCCCAACGCCGCGCGGTTGCTCACTCGTATTCAATGAAGATGGCATTGCATGCCAATTCGGCAATCCTGTGGGCGCTGTCTGGATCGTCTGCGACCGCTATGACCCCGGCAACCCGGTCCCTGTTGTTTTCCGCCGGTCTCAGGCGATCTCCGGGGCGCCTGAACAGTTGCACGAGAGACACCCCGGGCATGGTTCTGGCGTGCGCCGCGTCGAGATTGGCGAGGGTTCCTCTCTTCGGGGCTGTTTTCGCACGGATCGCCGAATAGCGGTGGTGCCGGGGCAGTTCCGGGAGACCGTTGTTCGCATGCAGGTCGACAAGTGCATGGTAGGGATCGAGACCGGTTGCGGCCTCGATGGCTTCCGGGACCAGGAAACCTGCAAGCCTTGGGTTGATCTCGATGACGAGCGGTCCGCGTGCGGACAGGCATAACTCGACA
Source organism: Tetraselmis striata (assembly GCA_006384855.1). Classification (NCBI taxonomy): domain Eukaryota; kingdom Viridiplantae; phylum Chlorophyta; class Chlorodendrophyceae; order Chlorodendrales; family Chlorodendraceae; genus Tetraselmis; species Tetraselmis striata. The sequence goes on from VCJN01002827.1 coordinate 145,877, forward strand.
TGCGCGGCACCGTCGAGAAAACCGATCGATGAAAGAGCGTCGCAAACCGTGCTTGTTGCCTCAGGGGGAACCCGGGCCGGAAATGTTCCTCCCTGTTCGACATATCCGCTTCCGGGGATTGTTCGGTCGGTGAAACCCAGAATGAGGTATCGCCCTGCGTTTGCCATGACCTCGGCGCTCACGATCGGGCCATCGATGTATTCCTCGAGAAGGAGACCGCCATGATCGTGTATGTGGTGGTGTTGAACGGCGCGGCGCGCATGGTCATATGCCGCGGCAAGCTCTCCGTCTGCCGATACGCACCTGATGCCTCTGGATGCGGAGAGCTTCCTTGGCTTGACCATAAGCGGGTATCCGATGCGCGAAGCCGCCCGCCATGCCATCTCGAGGGTATAGACGACCTCGAAGCGCGGCTGTGGGAGTCTGTCTCGGGTAAGGCGTTCGCGTGTGCCCGCTTTGTCCTTCGCCAGTTTCACCGCCTGCGGTGTCGCGTGACGCTGTCCGCCGAGTTTCGCGAGTTCTGCGGCGAGTTCTGCGTCGCTGTCGTTTAGCGTGAGGATCGCCGCGTAGCGCGCAAGGTGCCGCCCTTTTCCTTCGATGGCCGCGGAAACGTTTGTTGCGTTTGAGCCGGCCGGGATCTGCAGATGGCGGACGATTGAATGAAATGCCGCCGCGTATTCCGGATCAAATCGCATTGGGAGCGTCAGGTCCGACGAGGCGAGATCGATCTCGTGGCCCTGCCGGGCCAGGCGGACGAGGGGAGCAAGCCCGTTCAACGGGCGTGCGCCGACGAAGAGAATTCTCATGAGCCCCGAGGGTCTGGTATGGCCGTCATAGCCAGATAGGCGAGGTCAGGTCTGTGGCGAACGAACTTGCGATGCGCATCGGTCCTGAAGCCTGCCGCCGCCAATTCCGCAGTCAGTTCGTCGGCGGTATAGGCACGTCGGAAGCGACCGTCCGGCATGGGAGCAAGATCGCCCTTTTGTTGCTTGGCGGCAAAGACGGCGATACACAGCCGCCCGCTTCGACCGCGCAAGAGGCGCGCCAAATGCGCCAAGTAGTCTGCCGCTTCGGCGGGATGCTCATGATGGTAGCAGCCATTGTCGCAAATCACGTCGAAGCCGTTGTTGCATGTGAGATCGCGAATGTCGCATTGCACGAAACGCAGATTTCCGCGCGTTGCCTGTTCGGTCACGTCGTCGCGTAGCGGCATCAGATCAACGGCAGTGACATCATGGCCGAGACTTGCATAGAGCCGTGCGTCGCGCCCTCGCCCGGCGCCGACGTCCAGGATTCGTTTTGGGGGTTCTCCGATCCAGGCTGCGAACTGGTGTCCGACCCTCGCCATCGCCGCTTCGTCGGACCATATGTCCGCGGCGCGTCCGTAGAGGGTTTCATAGGCCGTTCGCAGCCGTCGCCGGTAGCGTTCCGGCGGCGGCGGTTGGGTCAAGCGGTTCGCACGATCGGCCATCAGGCCGCCCGGGCAGCATCGGCGGCGGGGACATCGACGCTGTAGACTGCGCCATCATAGGCGCTGGCAAGGAAGGCGCCCGGACGATCGGTCGCGACCAGGCACGACAGGCCCGCGCCTGTCAGGCGGCGGTTGAGCACCCAGCGGCCGCTGTCCAGGTCGAAGACCGCGACCGCCCCGCCATAGCTGCCCGTCGCAATGTAGCGTCCGTCCGTTGCCACGCACTTGATCGAATTGACATGCGGCGAGCGGTGACCGATCGCGCCGTCGCGGGACCAGATCCGCAGACACAGGTCCCGGCTGATGCTCACGAAGGCGCCTGGTCCAAGCGCCGCGCAGCCGTTGGCGATCTTGTCGTGGCCATCCTCCCAGATGACCTCGGTCTCGAAGTCGGAGATCCTTGTCAGGGCGGCGGAGCAGTCCGCCGCAACGGTGAACAGCCGTTCGCCGTCGCTTGCGATCCCCTTGATGGCGTTGCGATGGACCGGGAGGGAGGCGACATGACGGATGTCGCCGCCTTCCGAGCGCAGCACGACGACTTCGCCGGTATAGGCGCCGACCGCCACATGCGGCATCCCGTCCTTGACGAAAGCCGCGGCGCAATTCAGCGGCGAGCGATGCTGGTGCAGCACGGCTCCGCTCTCCGCGTCGAAGACCCGGCCCATCTGGCCCCCCGAGACGATGCGTCCGTCGAGTTCCACGAGGAAGTTGCACAGGCTCCCGGTCTCGCCGGCGACGATGCCGTCCCGTTTCAGGATGCCGGCGTCTCCGATGGTCCACACCGACCCGCGCGCCGGCAGAACGGCGTTGATGCTGATGGAGGGTTCGATCCCGTCCACGTCCCAGCGGTCGCCGGGGATGTCGTAGATCGCGAAGGTCGAGCCGAAGGTGGCGAAGACGATCGTGGTGTCGTCGAAGAAGGCGCAGGAGCGCGGCCACACGACATCGGGCAAGGCGGCCGTCGTCGACAGAACGAGTTCGGAGCCCTGCAGCGTCCACAGGCACATCTTGCGGTCGTAGCTCAGGCTGACCAGCCGCTTGCCCCCGGCATCGTAGACGAGCCGCTTGATCCCGGCGTCATGGGCCTGGACGGTCTGGACGTCGTCGCCGTCGATGGTGAGGATCTGGCCCTCGTCGTTGCCGGCGATGACGAGGCCGTCGGGGGTGATCGCCAGGGCGTCGGTCTCCACATCGTCGAAGACGACCTTGGAGATCTCCTTGCCCGTTTCCACCGACCAGCGACGCACCGTTGCATCGTCACTGCTGGAAATGATTTCCGCGTCTCCCGGCGCGAAGCCGACGGAAATCACATCCGCCTCGTGTCCCCGCATGACGGCGAGGCAGGTGCCGTCGAGCGCGAAGACGCGCAGCGTGCCGTCGCGCGAACAGGTCGCGACCTTGGAGCCGTCGCCGGAAAAGGCGATCATTTCGATATCGTCCTCATGGCCGTCGAACACCGTGCGCAGGCGCATGGTCGGCACGTCATAGAGCCGCGCCGTGTAGTCGCTGCTGGCGCTTGCCAGGAACCTGCCGTCCGGGCTGAACGCGCATTGGTTGGCAAGATGATCGTGAAAGGCACGCTGGATCGCGACCCGGGACAGACCGTCCCAGAGAATGAGCTGGTCGTCATAGCCGGCGGTGGCGACATAGCGGCCCTTGAGGCAGGCGATGCCGCTGATCGGGGCAAGATGTTTCATGACGTGAGATCCTCTCCTTCCACGGCGAATGCGTGCTGACGCAGGCGCGCCTTGGCGCGCAGGTATTTGAGGTTGTGGCTGTTGGCATGAACGGCGGTGGGAATGCGCTCGGCGATCCGGATCCCGGCGCGGGCAAGTTGCGCCTGCTTGTCGGGATTGTTCGTGATCAGCCGAACGACCGGTGCACCGAGAGCCTTGAGCATCGCCGCGGCCTCCGAAAAGTCGCGGTCGTCCTCTGGAAGGTTCAACGCGCGGTTTGCCGCGAATGTGTCGAGACCCTGGTCCTGCAACAGATAAGCGGACAGTTTCGCATTGAGCCCGATGCCGCGGCCTTCCTGGCGCAGATAGACCAGATAGCCTCCTTCCGCGCCGAGCAGCTTCAGCGCTTCGCTCAACTGCTCGCCGCAGTCACAGCGCATCGACCCGAAGACATCGCCCGTCATGCATTCGGAATGGACCCGAACCAGCGGGGCAAGGGAGGCGGATCGGCGCGGGAAGCCGATCGCAAAATGCTCCTTTCCGTCTCTCAAGCCGTCGAAAGCATAGAAGGTGCCTTCGCCGCCGGCCCGGGCGATGTGGATCGGAACGGCCGTGATGATGCGTAACGCGCTGGACGGCGGCGCCTTTTGTCCGGCAGCGTGCGCAATCGTCGGGCTCAAGCGGTTCGTCATGGGGCGGTCTCCTCACCGTTTTCATCCAGCACCGCGGCATTGGCGATGTCTCGTTTGTTGAGCGCCATGGCGGCCGTCCATTCGGACGGCGTTGCGGCGCTGGGAAAAAACGGTGGCAACCACGGCATCGGGCCCGAGCCTGCGCGCGATGTGGCGCGCGGCCAGCCAGTTCGCGCCGGCGGAGGACCCGACACGCAGTCCGCATTGCGCGTAGACCTGAGAGAGGGCGGCGAGGGAATCCTGGAACCGGACCGTCAGCTTCCGGGCGATCCGGGTTTCGTGATCGGCGACGAACGGCTGTTTTCGGCCATTGCCCAGGCCGCCGGAGCCCGCGTATTTCGGCAATCCGTTTGGCAGCGCCGCACTGCCATAGGGGAGTTCGGCCGGGGTGACGGCGATCATCTGCACCCGCGGATAGACACGCCTCAAAGCCGTATGGACGCCCACCAGCGTTCCGCCGGTGCCGATCGAAGCGACAAAGGCATCGACGTCCGAAACCCCTTGCCCGTCAACACGTTGCAACTGTTTGACAAATTCCGCACCGGTTCCCGTTTCATGGATCCGCAGGTTCGCGCGGTTCTCGTGTTGATGCAGGAACGACCAATGCGGATGGCGTTCGGCCGTTTGATAGGCGGCTTCCATCACCGCCCAGAAACCGAGGCTCTTGTCGACAAGGCGCACGTCCGTGCCAAGGCTGCGCATGTCCGCGATTGCGGCTGGCGACATGAAGGACGCCATGATCAGCGTGTTCGCCAGGCCGAGGTCGGCGCACAGCCGCGACAGGGACACGGCCAGATTCCCGCCGCTGTACTCAAGCACGCGCTCGGGGCAGGACGTGCGGGACAGGAGATCGCAGACAAGCGCGAAGGCGGTCCGGTCCTTTATCGACCCGGTGGGGTTGAACCACTCGCATTTGGCGAAGATGCGGGCCTCGCCCGCAACCCGCGGCAGCGCGACGACGGGCGTGTTGCCAAGGCGGGCCGCGAAGGAGGCAAGGGCGGGATGCCGTGCCAGCACCGCCGGATCGGTTCCAGGGGCCGGCGCGCCGGGATCAGCCGGGAGCCAGGATTTCAGGGCTGGCTGCATCACGACAGGTCCTCGGCAAGACGAAAGCCGATGGCGTAGAGCGGCCGGGGATACAGTCCGTGGCGTCGCCGGCAGCGCGCCAGATCGCGAAACCGCGAGAACCCGCCGCCTCTTGCCACCGCGTAGCCTGTCGGCCAGACCAGCGCCAGATCGTCGGCGATCTCCGCCCCCCCGGGATAGGGAGCGTAGTGCCCGGCGACATATTCCTCGACGTTTCCGGCCATGTCGTCGAGGCCGAACGGACTGCGCCCCGACGGATAGATGCCGACCGGAACCGTGGTCATCAGGCCGGACTCGATCGTATTGGCCCGCTCGGTGTCGAAGGTCTCACCCCATGGGAACTCCAGCGCATCCGGTCCGCCGGCGGCATGTTCCCATTCCGCCTCGTCGGGAAGCCGGAATCTACGCCCGGTCTTCTGCGAAAGCCATCCGGCATAGGCGGCCGCCGCGTCGGCGGTCACGGTATGCACCGGGTGGTTGCCGCGCTCGGCCGGATAGCGCCCCAGCGGCCAGCTTGTCGGAAGCGCGTCGTAACCGCTGTCCAGAAGAAAGTCGCGGTATTCCCGGTTTGTCACCGGAAAGCGGGCGATGCGGTAGGGCGCCAGCCTGCGCAGGTGTCGCGGGCATTCCTTCTCGATCCAGGCCCGTTCGAGAAACAGGCCGTCGAAACGCCTCATGACCGTGTCGACCTGATCCGGATCGAGGCCGATGAAAACCTCAGCCCCGGCGATGTCGATCATCTCGGGGTGCTCCGTCTCGATCCGGGGATCGCCAAGCATGTTGAGCCGCGTCGCCGCTCCCAGACGATCCGGGAGATCGCGGGACGGGTCCGCGATGACCGTCAGCAGATCCTGCTCGCACGACGAGGCGAAGCGCGCCGCCAGACGCCCGTGGTCCGGGAGGTAGGCGTCGACAAAACGCTCCCGATAGCCCATCGCGGCACGGTCGCTTGCCGAGGTCGGATGGGCGAGCGGCGCAACCGGGCGAAACGGCGAAGAGGCCGTGTCGGAGATCGGCGGCGGAGACGTCTGCGGGGCGGTCATGAGCGAGACCCCGCGGCCGAGCTTTGCTGCACGCCGGCCAGGGGCCCGTGCGCAAGGGGATCCGAGACCGCAGGGGGGGCGTCGAGCAGCTCCGTCGGGGATGCGGCCGGCGTCGAGGCACCATGGTCCGCGGCAAGATCGGCCATGACCGAACGGCCGGCCTCGATGAGAACGTCGTTGTATCCCGAACTGCCGAGATGGGCCAAAAGCTCGTCGAGGCAGGTGAACGCGCCGGCCGGCGCCGGTCGCGCTTTCAGGGTATCGTGCAGGGGCCGCAGGACGAGCGGCGCGCCACCGCACGCCGGGCGCAGAAGGAGATGCGGCGGCCAGGCTTCGTCCTGTCCGCAGCGACGGGCGGCCGAAAGCACCAGGTCGTGGTTCGCGCGCATCGCTTTCAGTCCGTCGTCCGCATCGTCACGGGGAGCGGCGGTCCTGTCGTGAAACAGCAGGCAGGCGAGGGCGCGGCGGCGCGTGATCCGGCACAGGAAGCCGGCGAGGGTGTCCCGGGCCTGATGGCTCAGGAGACCGGTTTCAACCGCGATGCCGGCGCTGCGCAACTTTTCCAGTCCGCGTCCGGAAACGCGCGGATCGGGATCAAAGGCCATTGCGACGACGACGCGCCGTATCCCGGCCGCGATGATGGCATCCGCGCAAGGCGGCGATCGTCCGACATGGGCGCAGGGTTCGAGCGTGACATAGAGCGTGGCTCCACGCGCTTCCGCACCTGCTGCGGCCAGGGCCATCGCCTCTGCATGCGGCCGGCCGCCGGGTTGGGTGGCGCCCTCGCCGAGGATGCAGGTGTCCCGGGCGATCACGCAGCCGATGGCCGGGTTGGGGGCGGTGGTCCCGCGTGCGGCCGCGCCAAGCGCCAGAGCGCGCCTCATCATCATCGTATCGATCTGGACGGTCACGCCGGATACCCTCGGCTGCAATCGGGTAAAACACCAATAAGTTGATGCGTCATATTGTAGCAACCAAAGAGTGCAGTCAAACGGATTGTCGCGTCATGCGTGTCATGGGGGGCGTGCGCAGGCGATGCCCGTGCGGCGGCATGGACCCGACAGCTCTTGCCCCTCAGCCCCCTTGGATGCCCCAAGCATGGGACTGATCCGGCACCGGAAATGGCAAGGCGCCCCAGCGCAGCGACCAGCCGGCAAGTGACACGCGCGGCGCCCCGTTTACCGGCCCACACCCTCGGCAACGACGGGCCTTTCCGAGCAGGCGCAGGCGACCCTTGCGCGGGACAGGGCGGTCTCCAGATTGCCGCGCAAGGCGGTCTCGCAAGGGTCGGCGAGGATCACGAAGGCATGTCTGGAGTAGGAGTCCCGCGTCGGCGGTGCGATGGTGCCGGCTGGATACAACTGGCGGCTTTCCGTCAGTCCCGGGATCTCGCGGATGGCGTCCGCGAGCGGTATCGCGGGAACGGGACCGCCGTCCCCGCTCACATAGCCGATTGCGGCAAAGCGCGCCGCCGGCACTTCGTCGGGAAGCGCTGCCGTCCGTCCGACAAGCGCGGTGAAACTGATCTCGATGGGATCGATGCCAAGGGCGAGTTCCATCAGTCGCCAGATGCGGTCGCCGGCCGGACGCGCATGGGTTTCGATCAGATGCACCTGCTCGCCGTCGATCTTGATTTCGGTATGGCAAAGCCCGTGCTCGATCCCCAGGGTTTCCAGCAGCAGGAAAATCCGTTCGCGGATGCGGGTCAGCATCAGGTCCGGCAGGCGCTTGGGGAACAGGTGCCCCTCCTCGACGAAATAGGGCGGGCGCGGCGGATTGAGTTTTTCGGTCACGCCAAGCAGGTGATGGTGTCCGTTCAGCGAAACCGTTTCCACGCTGTATTCCGCACCGTCGACGAAGCGTTCCACGATCAGGCCTCCGGCAACGGTCGTCTCCGGGTATCCTGCGAGAACCTCCTCCGCCGTTTCGCGCGAGACAAGGCGCACGTCGAGACTGCCCCGCCCCGTCGCGGGCTTGACGATCACGGGCTGTCCCGATGCCGCACTCAGCGCGTCGATGGCCAGACGGGCCGTTGCCCGGTCATGCGCGGGCGCCCAGGCAACGGTGTCGAGCGGGCCGCCGGCAAGGGTCTGGCGCATCGCGATCTTGTTGCGGGTCAGATCCACGGCCGTCCGGCTGTTGCCCGCAATCCCCAAGGCATCGCGAATGCCGGCCGCGGCCAGGCAATCGACATCGCGCACGGCGGCAACCGCCGTGAACGGGAGGGTTTGGTGAAGTGTCCGCGCCCGCGAGACGCAGGCATTTTCGTTCCGCGTGTCCACGGTCTCTACGGCCCGACAGGTGGTCCGCAGCACCGGCTCGATTTTCTCGGGAGTGCCATGAAACAGCACGACCTCATCGGCGCAGCGCAGGGCCTTTTCGACGATTGCGGACCAGCCGCCGACAAGGAGCAGACGGCTGCGGGGCGTAGCCTGCTGGCCCCGGGTCATGAGGCCCGTGCCTCCCGGACCCCGTCCGCGGCCTCTCCCACATGAAAGGTGAACCGACGCGAAACCTCCTCCAGCCGATCCCGTACCTGTGTCGGCGTGTCGCCGCCAACGGAAAACCGGGCGATCGAGGCGCCGCTCATGATCGGCGCGATCAGGGTCTGCCCCGGCCGGCACAGGATCTCGGCATAGGTGATCCAGTCGTCGCGGAAGGCGGCGAGCGAAGACACCGTCTGCAATGTGCCAGCCCTTGGATAGATTGCGATCCAGCCGCCGGCGGGGAACCTCGCCACCGGCTGCAGGTCGACCGGCAATCCGACCTCGAGGAGTGCGCCGCAAGCGCCGGTGTCGACGCCCCAAAGGCCGGCAACGCAATCGCTGATCCCGCTTCCGCCGGGACGGCCGGCCACTTCGCCGAAATAGAGCTCTCCCCCCGGTGTGAGGAAGCATTCGAGGTGGGAAACGCCGTTCTGGAACCCGAGCGCGCCAAGCGCTGCCGCATTCAGGTCGAGGATGCGCGTCTGCAGGGGCGCATCGCGGACGGTGACCCCGCGCCGCGTTGCGAGATCGCGAAACCGCAACGGGTGGCCGATGTATTCGAAGCACTCCGAAAAGGCGACCTGTCCGCCAATCGTCACGGCCTCGACATGAAACTCCCGGTTTTCGAGGTATTGCGCGGCAAGCTGGTCCTGGGCGTCACTGCCGGCAAGGTCGAGCAGCACATCAAGCTCTGACCGGCTGTCCACCACGCGGACGCCGGCCGATCCCATCCCGTCGCGCGGTTTGACCACGATCCGCCCGTGTCGGGCAAGCAACGCCCGGACGCCGGCGGTGTCCGCGAGACAGATCTGTTCCGGGACGGGAATGCCGGCGGAGCGGACCCTTTGCGCCATCGTGAGCTTGTCGCGCAGCGCAAGGGCATCGTCCGGCTGGCGCCCGACGATGCCGTGACGCGCGCGAAACGCGGCCGCTGGCAGGATGTGGCGCTCGGAGAGCGCGACGATCCCGTCGAAAGACTGCCGGTGATGGAGATCTTCGGCGATCGCCATCAGCGCGTCCAGATCGTGGTCGGTATCGGCGACGTGAAGATCCAGCCCGGAAACGGTGCTGAAACCGGCTTCATGCGCCTGTTTGGTAATGACCGAGACATGATGACGCTGCGGCGAAGGCTGGAACGTGCCGTCGGTGTCCGTGTAGCGCGGAGCGCCATCGCGATCCAGGATGAGAATGCGTCGTCGGTTCATGGAGACTGCTCCTCGCCCGGGCGTGTGGGATGGGTGTGGGCCGTTGCAGCGGTGCTGGAAGCGGCAGCCGGGGGCGCCGGCGCCGCGGACCGCGCCCCCGAAGCCCGCACGGCGAGGCCCGCAATGGCGATCGCTGCGAAGAGCGCCGCATAGATGGCGGCCAGCCAGACGAAGGCCGAGGCGTGGCCGGCATCCTGCAACAGGAAGGCCCAGACCGGTGACAACACCACCACGACGATGCGGGTCGCCAGGCTGATTGCCGAATTGATGGTTGCGCGAAACCGGTCCTCCACCGCGTCGTTTACGATCACCGAACCGACGATATGCACATAGGCGCGCAGGATCTCCATCAAGGCGATGGACACGAAGGTCATTGCGATCCAGTCGAGCGCGCCGAGCAGCACCGAGACCTCCAGCAGGAGGAATGCCACCACGGCAAAGCGCACCGGCGCGACCGCCACCATGAAGCGTTTCACCAGGTAGCTCGCCCCGGCACTCAGCAGGCCGGCGACGGCCGTCGCGATGGCCGCGAGTTCCAGCGCCGCTCCCATTTCCTTCCAGACACCCTGATAGGTGGTGATCGCGATCATCGGCATGAAGAGCGCGACGACCATGACCGCCGCCGTGACAATGGCGGCGGCATTGCCGTGTCCGGCCAGATGCCGCAGCCCGCTGCGGGCCATCTGCAGCCGGGAGCGTTTTGGCGTGGCTGTCGCCGCCGCCGGGGTCCGGTCCTGCTCCGGCAGGCGGTAGGACAGAAAGACCAGCACCGCCGCGAAGGCGCCGGCGGCATTGATCCAGCCGACCATATCAAGCGACCATGTGGCGATCAGCCCGCCGAGCAGCGTCGAGCTGAACTGGGCGAGCCCTGCAAGAATGCCCATCTGTGCCAGCGCCCGGTGGCGCGCCGCCGGATCCGCGTTGGCCTTTTCCATTTCGTAGACAACGGCGATATTGGTGCCGCTGTAGAAGCTGACGCCGACGCCGATCAGGCCGTAGGCGATGGCAAGCAGGCCGAATTGCGAGCTTGTCGCGATGATCAGGCAGCCAAGGAATTTTGCGACGGCCCCGATGATCAGCGCGCGGCGGCGGCCGAAGAGATCGGACACCAGGCCCGACGGGATCTCCATCACGACCACGATCACCGAGACCATGTTCTTGATCAGGAAAACCTCCGCGAGGCTCAATCCGCGGTCGGCGTAGAAGAAGATCAACACGCCCTGGAGAAACGCCAGGTTCCAGATGAAATGCCCCAGAAAGAACTGGGACTGCAGACGTCCGCTCATTCCCGCACGCCTCGGTTCGGGCGGCGCCGCACGAGAGGTGGCTGGTGCACGGTCATTCGGCATGCACCACGAGGCAATAGGGCGTTCCGTCTTCGCGCGGCACCCGCAGCGTCTCGCGTACCGTGAAGCCGTGCTCGGCGAGGAAGGGCGCCACCCAGTCCATCGAGGCCGTCCGGGCAAACCGACCGTCGCGCATCACCTGGATGCCGTCGTCTTCGATCTCGCGGTTGGTCTCAAAGAGCGAGAGCACGAATTTTCCCCGGTCGGGGGCAACAAGCGCGCGGATCCTGTCGAGATAGAGCGGCTGGACGTCCGGATGCTGATGATGAAAGCATCCGCTGTCGACGATCACGTCGAACGGCTCCGGGAAATCGGCCTCCATGAAGTCTCCGGCGCGAAAGGACAATCGTCCCTGGCGGGTCGCCATGAGGTCGGCCCAGAGCGGATTTTCGATCAGGTCGACGCCGACGGCCCGAGCGCCCTTGTCCGCGAAGAAGGCGGTGAGTTCGCCCTGCCCGCAGCCGATGTCGAGCATGGAGCGCGGCGCCTGCGGCTGGCACAGCGCATCATAGTAATCCTCGATCGCGCGAAGATTGCGATAGCCGCGCGTGCAGACGGGCTGTTCGGCATAGAGATCGCCATAATAGCGCTGCAAAGATGCCATGTAGTCTTCCGGCGTCGATCGTGCGCCATCGTCGATCTTCGCGTTTGTTTTCGCAGGATCAGTCATTGTTACTTGATCGCCAGGTAGCCGACGAAGCTGAGGTAGCGCATCACCGTGAAGACCGACGAGAAGCCGGCCTCGCGCAAGGCCCGGACGTTTTCCTCCGACGTCTGCGGGTTCAAAATGCCCTTGAGGCTCTTGCTTTTCGCGATGATCTCCGCTGGGTGGAAGCCCTGCTCCATCTTGAAGTCGACATAGAGGCTGGAGAGAAGATCCTGCGCCACCGGATCCGATCCCCGGACCTTCTCGAACATGATCAGTCCGCCGCCGGGCAGCAGGGAATCGTAGAGTTTCCGGATCAGTTGCGCCCGAACCGCCAGCGGGGTGAACTGGATCGTGTAGTAGGACAGGAAGAGATTTGCGCGCTCGAAGGCGAACCGCAGAATATCGGAGGTGACGAACTCGATGCCGAGATGGCCATGTTCCTCGCGCGCCTTCAGCGTCATCGCCTCGACGCTGTCGATGCCGACCCAGCGGACATTCTGATGCGCCGCATGCCGGGTCGCGACCTTGGCAATCAGCTCGCCGACCGAGCTGCCAAGCTCGTAACAGGCGGTGCCGTCCTGAACGAAGTAGTCGCTCAACTCACAGGCGAGCTTGTGCCCCTCGGCATACATCGGGATGGAGCGGCGCACGTGATCGGCAAAGTGATTGGGCGTCTGGCCGCCGAAGGTCCAGCCGGCATTGGCCGCGGTGATGTTGTTGCCCACGCTGGCAATCTGACCCGCGTCGGCCTCGCCCCGCCGGGACGTTGCTGTCGCGCGCTTTTCCGGCTTGGCGTTTTCTACCTGCGCTTCCATTGCCTGCTCCCGCTTGCATCCTGTCGCGCGAATTTGCCTTCAGAGCTCCGCAAGCGCCGTTTCGCCCCCCTTTGGGTGCGCGCGATTCCGGCGTATACCTTGAGGAATCCGCAGCCCGGTCGAGGGCTGTAACCCGGGTGTATCGCTCGACAATTTAAAATCTAAAGTTGTATATCGCGGATTGTCAACCGGAAACGCGCCGCCCCGCCCCGCCTGAGCGCGTCCTGCCGGAAAAGGGGCGACCGTCGAAATGATCCAGGCCGTTTAGAAGCGATCCGCAGATCAGTGGCGCGGGCCACAGACTGGCGGTCCTCTCCCCGCAATGGCGGTGTTGCAGGAACCGGAACGAAAAAAGGGGCGGGACCGTAACGGTCCCGCCCCACAGACTGCTGACAAACCCGTCGATTTCGGCGGGTTTGTTTTTTTGCAGTTTTGGTTCTGAGGTTTTGAGCAGTTTTGGTTCAGGGTTAGGTTGGTCCAGCCACCTCAGGCTGGGGCTTGTTTTGGGGGCTTTGTGAGGGCCATTGCGATCTTCTTGATGTTTTGGGCTGCGGCGGCGAGCAGGCACTGCGTTTGCACGCGGGTCCGACTTCGGAACCTGGCATAGCGGTGGCCGTGAAGCTGTTTTGCATCGGCAAACGAGCGTTCCACGGTTTCCTTTCGGCGCTTGTAAATTGCTTTGCCCCATGAGGTCAGGCGATGGGCATCGGTTCGTTCGCGAGCTTCCTGCCAGACATGGCGGGTCAGGGTTCGCTCGGCCTTGGCATTGGAGGTGCACGAGGCCAGAAGCGGACAGGTTCGGCAAACCTGCGGGTCGGAACGATAATGCTTGTAGCCGTTCCTGTCCGTCGTGGCATAGCTCAGCAGTTGGCCTTCCGGGCAGCGGTAACCATCGGCGTCAGCCTCATAGGTGAAGGCCGACTTGCGCATCATGCCAGGTCTGGGGGACGTGGGGCGGCGGTAGCCGGTCACGCCCAGAATATCCCGCTCCTCCAATCCTCTGGCGATCCCCGTGGTGGCATAGCCCGCATCAAGGCCGACGGCTGCAACATCAAACCCGAAGCGGTCCCGCTGGCGGTCCAGTCGATCCAGATAAACGATGCTGTCATGGACGTTGGCGGGTGTGGCGAAGGTGTCCGTGACGATCCCCAGCCTGCCGTCCACCGTGCGGTGATCCAGATAGAAGAAGCCCTTCGGCTTGCCCTCGCGCACCATGTAGCCTGCATCCGGATCCGCGCGGCTGACCTTGGTCTGCTTGACCTGCGGCTCCCGGGTCTTCTCCTTCAGCGGATTTTGGCCGTGCAGCTTGCGTTCCGCATCGATCGCCTTGTCCAGCTCCGCCCAGTAATCCGATCGCGACTTCTCAATTTGCGCCAGATCGTATTTGCCCTTGTTGGCATTCGCCTTCAGGTGGGTGCTGTCCGTGTAAAGAACCGTGCCATCCACCAACCCATGAGAAATCGCCTGCTCGACAATGTGATCGAAGATGTCCTGGGCAACGCTCGCGTCGTTGTAGCGCCGCCGCCGGTTCTGGCTCAGCGTCGAGGCATCGAACACCTTGTCCGTCAGCTTCAACCGCAAGAACCAACGGTAGGCCACGTTCACCTCGATCTCCCGCACAAGCTGGCGCTCTGAGCGGATGCCGAACAGGTAGCCGATGAACAAAGCCTTGAACATCAACGTCGGATCCAGCGGCGGACGGCCGTTGTCCGCACAATAAAGATCCGCAACACGATCATGAATGAACGAAAACTCGATCACCGCGTCAATCTTGCGCAAAAGGTGATCGGCGGGAACAAGCTGCTCAAGCGTCACCATCTCGAGCGCTGTCTGATCCGGGCCGGGCTTCTTCAACATAAAAACAATGAATCAAAAACCCCCGGCAAAAGCCAGGGGTTTGTCAGCAGTCTGAAGGGGCGGGACCGTAACGGTCCCGCCCCAAAATGGCAGTCGAACACACGTACAACAGACGGAATGCGTTCAGCCCTCGGCCGGTTGCTTCGCCAGCTTGCGCGCCTGCTCGATCCAGCCGTCGCGTTCGATCCGTCCGCGGAAGTCGAGCTTGCTGTCGAGCGCTGCGATCTGCGCATCGGTCAGCGCGGCAATCTGCCAATAGTGGAAAATGCCGGCGCCGTTCAGGGCGGTTTGCAGCTTCGGACCAACGCCGCTGATTGCGGTGAGATCGTCAGCCGCGCCCTGCGGCTCCGCCAGAAGCACCTCGGCAAGCGGATCGCTGAGCTTTCCGGCCTTTGCCCGGGGGCCCGGCTTTGCCTTTGTGGCGGGCTTCTCCTGAGTGGCGCTGGCGGCTGGCGCGGTCGAGCCGGTCTTGGTCGCAACAGCCACTTCAAACGGGCTTTCCGGCAGCGCGGGCGCGTTGTTCGGACGCTTGTAGTGGGTGCGGATGAAATCCATCACCCGCGGGGCGATTTCCGAGCGGAAGCGCGATCCGTTGAACACCCCGTAGTGGCCGACCGCGGGCTGCGTGTAATGGGCCTGCATGTCGGCGGCGAGGCCGGTGCACAGGTCGTGCGCCGCCTTGGTCTGGCCGCCGCCGGTGATGTCGTCCTTCTCGCCTTCCACCGTGAGCAGCGCCGTACGACGGATCTTGCTGCAATCGACGAGCTCGCCGCGATGGCGGAACGCGCCTTTCGGAAGGGCGTGGGTGATGAACACCGTTTCCACGGTCTGCAAGTAGAACTCCGCGGTGAGATCCATCACCGCGAGATACTCGTCGTAGAACTCGCGGTGCTTCTCCGCGCTGTCGCCGTCTCCGTCGATCAGGTGCTGGAAGTACTCGTGATGGGCTGTCATGTGTCGGTCGAGGTTCATGCTCATGAAGCCCGAGAGTTGCAGAAAGCCCGGATAGACGTCGCGCATGAAGCCCGGTTGCGGGAAGGGAACCTTCATGATCACGTTGCGGCGGAACCAGTCGATGCCCTTGCTTTCGGCAAGCTTGTTGACCGCCGTCGGATTGATCCGCGTGTCGATCGGCCCGCCCATCAGCGTCATTGTCGCCGGTGCCATCGGATCGTCGTGCCCTTCCATCACGGCGACCGCGGCAAGCACGGGCACCGAGGGCTGGCAGACCGCCATCACATGGGTGTCCGGACCCAGGAAATGCAGCATCTCGATGACGTAGTCGATGTAGTCGTCGAGATCGAAGCGGCCCTGGTTTGCAGGCACCATGCGCGCGTCGATCCAGTCGGTGATATAGACATCGGCGCGCGGAAGAAGCGTTTCCACCGTGCCGCGCAGCAAGGTCGCATAGTGGCCCGACATCGGTGCGATGATGAGAATCCTGGGATCTTGGCGCTGCTTCGTGCCGAGCTTGCGGTCGAAATGCAGCAGATTGCAGAACGGCTTGCTCCAGACCACTTCCTCGCGGACCGGAACCTTGACGCCGCTGACGGTGGTTTCGTCGAGCCCGAATTCCGGTTTTCCGTAGCGCCGCGTCATGCGCTCGACCAGCTCGCACCCGGCTGCGACCGAACGGCCGAGGGGCGTATGGGTGAGCGGGTTGAGCGGGTTCTGGAAATAGAGGCGGGTCATGTCGGCCGTCGCCCGCATCGGACTCATGGCCGCGTGATTGAATTCATACATATGATAGAATGGCACGCGATCGACCCTTCTTTGGTCCCGGCCCTGTCGCACGGACGGCCGCGACATTTATTTCGCATTGCAAAATAATATGACAAAGAGATTGCGTCGCATCAACCGCGACGGAGGTCGATACTCCGCAATTGCTGCAAAAATGCCGCGCTCGGACGAAAAGGGATGCGCGCGCAACCTGTTGCGATGCAAAAAATCTTTCGATTCTCGTGAAATCTGCCCTGTCAGGCGGCCAGGTCGGCGACGACGGCGTCAAGAACGAGGAATCCGGCCGGCGTGGCGCGGACCCGATTGTCCTCCAGATGCTCCACCATGCCATGTTCCACAAGCTGGGCGATGCGCCTTGAATCGATTGCCCGGCCGGCGATGGCCTCGTAGCGGGTCAGGTCGATGCCTTCCACCAGCCGCAGGCCCATCACCAGATATTCGTCGCCCTGTTCTTCCTGGGTCAGCGCCTGGTCCTCGACCAGGCCGTCGCCGCGGGCCTCGACAGCCTCGAGCCAGGTTTCCGGGTGGCGCTCCGTCGCGGTCGCGAACTTGCCGTTGCCCCCCGTCAGGCGCCCATGCGCGCCGGGACCGACGCCGACATAGTCGCCGTAGCGCCAGTAGACGAGATTGTGGCGCGATTCTGCGCCGGGAACGGCGTGGTTCGACACCTCATAGGCCGGCATGCCGCGCGTCTCGCAGATTTCCTGCGTCAGGTCGTAGAGATGGGCGGCCGTGTCAGGATCGGGCACGATCAGCTTGCCGGTGCGTTGAAGCTCGAAATAGGGCGTGCCCTGCTCGATCGTCAGCTGATAGAGCGACAGATGGTCGGCCGCAAGATCGATGGCCTCGGAGAGTTCCGCCTGCCAATCGCGTGCCGTCTGGTCGGGCCGCGCGTAGATCAGGTCGAAGGAAATGCGCGGAAACGTGTCGCGGGCGATGCCGATCGCCGTTTTGGCCTGAGCGACATCATGCAGGCGACCGAGGCGTTTCAGATCCGGATCGTTCAGCGCCTGGACGCCGAGCGACAGTCGGTTGACGCCGGCCGCGCGATAGCCCTTGAAGCGGGTTGCCTCGACGGAGGAAGGGTTGGCCTCCATCGTGATTTCCGCATCGGGAGCCACGCTCCACAGCCCGGAGATCGCGTCGAGCACGCGGGCGACCGTCGCCGGATCCATCAGCGACGGCGTGCCGCCGCCCAGAAAGATGGAATCGACCCGCCGTCCGCGCGTGCGCTCGGCAAAGGTCTTCAGTTCACGCTCGAAGGCGCGCGCGAAGCGGGGCTGGTCGACGCCCGCATGGCGGACGTGACTGTTGAAATCGCAATAGGGGCATTTGGCCTCGCAGAACGGCCAATGCACATAGATGCCGAACCCGCCGTCGCCCTCGTATGTCATGCGCTCTCCAGGCAGGCTTTCGAGAACGCCTGAAAGGCGCGGGCACGATGGGACAGGGCCGGGCCGTCCAGCGACCGGCCGTGTTTCTCCTCCGGCGACATTTCCGCGAAGGTGCGGCTGTGACCGTCGGGCTGGAACATCGGGTCGTAGCCGAACCCGCCGTCGCCGCGCGGCGGCCAGACGATCTGTCCTTCGATCTCGCCGCGGAAGAACACGCTTTCCCCGTCCGGCCACGCCAGGCACAGCACCGCGACGAAGGATCCGCGCCGCTGTGCGTCGGTCGTGGCGCCGGCCGCCTGCAGCTTTTCCTCCACCGTGCGCATGGCCATGGCGAAGTCCTTCTCCGGACCGCCCCAGCGCGCCGAATAGACGCCCGGCTGACCGTCAAGGGCCGCGACGCAAAAGCCACTGTCGTCGGCAAGGGCCGGCAGGCCGCTGGCGGTCGCCGCCGCGACGGCCTTCAGTTCGGCGTTGGCCTCGAAGGTCGTGCCGGTCTCTTCCGGCTCGGGCAGGTCGAGCGCGCCGGCGGAAACCACCTTAAACCCGTAGGGCGCCATGAGATCCTCGATCTCGCGCAACTTGCCGGGATTGTGGCTGGCGATCACGATGCGGCCCGGCTCGAGCCGGCGGTGCGGTGTCTCACTGGCGTTGGACATGGGATCCTCAGGAAATCGCCATTTTCTGGAAATCGACCAACTGCCCGATCCCCTTCTTGGCAAGGGCCAGCAACTGGGCGAATTCCTCTTCGGAGAAGGGCGTGCCCTCCGCCGTGCCCTGGATCTCGACGATGCCACCGGAGCCGGTCATCACGAAATTCGCATCGGTGTCGGCGTCGGAATCTTCAAGATAATCGAGGTCGAGCACCGGCTTGCCGCCGTAGATGCCGCAGGAGATGGCCGCGATATGGTCCTTCAGGACCGGGGCGGACACCATCTCGCGCGCCCGCATCCACTCGATGCAATCCTTCAGCGCCACCCAGGCGCCGGTGATCGCGGCCGTGCGCGTGCCGCCATCGGCCTGGAGAACGTCGCAATCGACCGAGATCTGGCGTTCGCCGAGCGACGGCAGATCGACGACCGCGCGCAGCGAGCGGCCGATCAGGCGCTGGATTTCCTGGGTGCGGCCGGACTGCTTGCCGGCGGAGGCCTCGCGGCGCATGCGGTCGCCGGTGGCGCGCGGCAGCATGCCGTATTCGGCCGTGACCCACCCGCGGTTCTGCCCGCGCAGCCACGGCGGAATGCGCTCCTCGAGGCTTGCGGTGCACAGGACATGGGTGTCGCCGAACTTGACGAGGCACGAGCCTTCCGCGTGTTTCGAGACGCCGCGCTCCAGTGTGACGGCGCGCAACTCGTCTGCTGCACGTTTGGATGGCCGCATGTGGATCCCTTTCCTGCCGGTTCTGGCGGCGCGTCGCTTGCGCCCGCCGTGTGTTGGCCGCACTTCTAATGCAAACGGAGCCGCGAGAAAACGCTTCTCTGCCTATGGTCGCGCGCGCCGACGCGCCGGAGCGCGCCGCTTCCGGGTCGAGGTGCCCGAAAAATGCAAGACAGGACCTCTCTATCGCGCAAAGACGCGTTATATTCCGGGAATGGTCGAATGGCCTGTCAGCCGTTGCGATCTGGAAAACGAGGAATGCAAACGTGACATTGGGTGTTCCCTCCGTCAGCCTGAGCGAGCTGGACCAGCGCTCGCGCGAGATTTTCCGGGCGATCGTCGAGAGCTACCTGGACACGGGCGAGCCCGTTGGCTCGCGCAATCTCTCCCGTCACCCGTCGATCCGCCTGTCTCCGGCCTCCATCCGCAACATCATGTCGGATCTGGAGCATGCCGGATTGCTCTATGCGCCGCATACCTCCGCCGGGCGCCTGCCGACCGAGGGCGGCTTGCGTTTCTTTGTCGATGCGCTGCTGGAGGTCGGCGATCTCACCCGCGAGGAGCGCTCGCAGATCGAGATCCAGGTGAAGGCCGCCCAGAGCGAACGCACCTCGGAACAATTGCTGACGGAAGCCAGCCAGATGCTGTCCGGCCTGTCGCGCGGCGCCGGTGTGGTCTTCACCCACAAGGCCGATGCGCGCCTGCGCCATGTCGAATTCGTTCGCATCGAGCCGCTGAAGGCGCTGGTGGTTCTGGTGGCCGACGACGGCTCGGTTGAAAACCGCATCGTCGACCTGCCGCCCGGCCTGCCGCAATCGGCGCTGATCGAGGCGTCGAATTATCTCACCAACCTGATTCGGGGCCGCACGCTGGCGGAAGCCCGCGTCGAGCTCGAGGCGCAGCGCGACCGCCATCAGGCGGAACTCGACGAACTCACCGCCAAACTCGTCGAACTCGGCATCGCGACGCGGGCGGGAACCGGGGGCGAGGTCGGCTCGCTCATCGTGCGCGGCCGTTCCAACCTTTTGTCGGACCTGGAGGCGGAACAGGACCTCGAGCGCATCCGCCTGCTGTTCGACGATCTGGAAAACAAGCGCGACCTGATCCAGCTATTGACCGCTGCCGAAGGCGGCGACGGGGTGCGCATTTTCATCGGGTCGGAGAACAAGCTGTTTTCCCTCTCGGGGTCCTCCATCGTCGTCTCGCCGTTCCGCGACCAGGACGAACGGATCATCGGCGTTCTCGGCGTGATCGGCCCCGACCCGGCTGAACTACGCGCGCATCATTCCGATGGTCGATTACACCGCCCGTCTGGTCGGACGCCTGCTGCGCTGATATGCCGTGACAAGGCAGCATGCCGCCGGGCGTGCGTCCCGCCGCAGCGCCCTGTCGCGGCCGCTGGCCTCACGAATTGCAAGAACGAGCCTGACATGAGCCTGAGCCCTGCCGAACTCGAACGCTACGCCCGTCATATCGTCCTTCAGGACGTGGGCGGTCCGGGACAGCAGAAACTGAAAGCTGCCCGCGTGCTGGTCATCGGCGCGGGCGGTCTCGGCTCGCCCGTGCTTCAGTATCTCGCCGCCGCCGGCGTCGGAACGCTCGGGGTCGTCGACAATGACACCGTCTCGCTGTCCAACCTGCAGCGTCAGGTCATCCATGACACCGACCAGCTTGGCGAACCCAAGGTCGCCAGCGCCGCGGAGGCGATCTCGCGGCTCAATCCGCACGTCAAGGTCGAGCCCCATGCGGAACGGCTCGCGCCGCACAATGCGCTGACGCTGATTTCGCGCTATGATCTCGTGGTCGACGGGTCGGACAATTTCGCCACCCGCTATCTGGTTTCGGATGCCTGTTTCTTCGCCAAAAAGCCGTTGGTGACGGGAGCGGTCGGACGTCTCGACGGGTCGCTGACATTGCTGAAACCTCACGAGACCGCTGCCGACGGCACGCCGAATCCGACCTATCGCTGCATCTTCCCTGACCGTCCCGCCGAGGGCATCGTGCCGACCTGCGCGGAAGCCGGCGTTCTGGGCGCGCTCACCGGCATGATCGGAACCATGCAGGCGATGGAGGCGATCAAGGAGATCGCCGGCTTTGGCGAGGGGCTGGTCGGGCGGCTGCTTCTGGTCGATGCGCGCGACATGCGCTTCGAGACGATCCGCTACCGCTGGTCGGCGAAAAATCCGCTGAACGGCGAAGCACCGCTTCGCTATGACGATCTGGCGGGGCGCGGGTGATGCGCTGGTTTCGCGCAGCCGATCCCCTGCCGGATGCGCTGGACCTGACACTTGATGCCCGGCGCCTGACGGTCCGGCTGGTGCGCAATCCGCGCGCCAAACGCTACATCCTGCGGGTTCCCGCCAGCGGCGGCGACCCGGTGCTGACAGTGCCGGCGCGCGGCACGCTGGAAACGGCGCGGGCTTTTGCCGAGCGGCAACGCGACTGGCTCGCGGGCCAGCTCGAGAAACGCCCCGACATCACGCCCTTCGCCGACGGATCGAGCGTCCCCTTCCGAGGTGTCGAGCATGTCATCGAGGCCGCCGACGGGCTGCGCGGACTGGTGCGGGTGCGCGACGGTGAAAGCGGGCCGGTTCTCAGCGTTCCCGGCGGGTCCGATCATCTGCCGCGCCGGCTGCGCGACTGGCTGAAGCGGGAGGCCCGGCGGGATCTGGAGACGGCGGTCGCGCTGCATGCGACAACGCTCGGCCGCCAACCGTCCGGCATCACCCTTCGCGACACCCGCAGCCGCTGGGGCTCCTGCAGCGCCACCGGGCAGCTGTCGTTTTCCTGGCGTCTCGTGCTTGCGCCGCCCGCGATCCTGGATTACGTCGCAGCGCATGAGGTCGCCCATCTCGTCGAGATGAACCACGGACCGGCCTTCTGGCGCCTGTGCCGGGATCTCGCCCCGCAGACGGACGAGGCCCGCGCCTGGTTGCGGCAGGAGGGGGGCTCCCTGCATCTTTACGGCTGACCGCCGCCCGCCATTGTCTTTCGCGGCCGATTCCGGCCGTTCCCGCCGATTGCCTCAGGGATGTTTCGCATGCTCAAGCCGGACACGTGGTTGCTGACGATCCTGCTTGCCTGCCTGACGGCGCTCGGACCGCTGTCGACCGACATGTATCTCCCGGCCCTGCCCGGCATCATGCGCGACCTGGGAACCGTCAATGCCTCCGTCCAGCTGACGCTGTCGATGTTTCTGGTCGGCTTCGCCGTTGGACAGATCTTCTACGGTCCGCTCGCCGACCGGCTCGGACGCAAGCCCGTCCTGCTCACGGGTCTTGCCATCTATGCCGTGGCGAGCCTCGCCTGCACGCTGGCGCCGACGGTGGAGATCCTGATTGTCGCACGGTTCCTGCAGGCCTTCGGCGCGGCAGGTCCCGTGGTTCTGGCACGCGCCGTGGTGCGCGATCTCTATGAGGGGCCGCGTGCCGGCCAGGAACTCGCCCGCATGGGCTCGATCATGGGCCTTGCCCCGGCGATCGCGCCGTTCTTCGGCGGTCTGATCGCAAGTGCCGGCGGCTGGCGGTTCGTCTTTCTGGTCTCGCTCGTCTTCGCCGTGGTGGTGATGCTTGCCATCGCGCGCGGACTTCCGGAAACCCTGAAGCAGCCCGAAACCGAGCGGTTCTCGCCGGCCGCGCTGTTGCGCGGCTTTGCCTCGTTGCTGCGCCACGGGCTGTTTCGTGCCTATCTGATCATCGTCACGCTGACCTATTCCGGCCTCTTCGCCTTCATTTCGGGATCGTCCTTCGTGCTGCAGGACGGCTATGGATTGACGCCGTCGGTCTACGGCATCGCCTTCGGCATCTGCGCGGGCGCCTATGTCTGCGGAACCGTGATCGGCCAGAAGGTCGCGCCGCGCCACGGCGTGGAGCGAACGATTGCGCTTGGCGTCGGTTGTCTGGCGGTTGGCGGAGCGGCGATGCTGATCGCGCTTGGCCTCGCGCCCTCGGCCGCCTCTGTCGTCGCCCCGATGATGATCTATATGGCCGGCGTCGGCCTCGCGCTGCCGCAATCCCAGGCGGCGGCACTGATGCCCTTTCCGGAGCGTGCCGGCACGGCCTCCTCGCTCATGGGTATCGGGCAGATGGCAACGGCCGCCGTGATCGGCATCGGCGTCAGTGCCTCGCTCGACGGCTCGGGCCTAGCGCTGGCCGCGATCATCGCCGTCCATGGCTTTCTCGCGGCCCTTGTCTTCTTCACGACCCGCGGCGCACGCCGCGCGCTGTAAGGGATCGGCTGCGGTGGGCTTTCCTAGCCGCCGAAGATCCGGTTGAGCAGGTCGAGCGGCCCGCCGCCCTGTGCGTCATCTCGCATCGGCGGCAGGCGTCGGTCGGGATCGCCCTCGGCCGGAGCGACCGGCACGGGCGCGTTCGGGTTGCGCGCCGGCTGCGCCACCGTCAGGGGACGGTCGGACACGCCCGGCAGGCCCGCGACCGCAAGTCCCTGATGACCGGCCGTCATCACCTCTTTCCAGATTTTTGCCGGCAGCGAGCCACCGGTTGCCCGTTTCGTCGGCGAATTGTTGTCATTGCCGAGCCAGACGGCGGTGGTGAAGGTTCCCGTGTAGCCGATGAACCATCCGTCGCGGAAATCCTGGCTGGTGCCGGTCTTTCCGCCGGCCGGTCGACCCTCAAGCTGCGCCGCGCGCCCCGTTCCGGTCAGCAGCGTTTCCGCCATCATCATGTTCATGTCCGACAAGGTGCTGTGGTCGATGACGCGACCCGCGCCATCGCCCTGTCGGGCATAGAGCAGCTTGCCGTCGGAGGTGCGGATCGAGCGGATGACATGCGGGACGATGGCATAGCCGCCGTTGGAAAACGGCACATAGGCGGCGGCGATTTCCAGCGGCGTGACCTCCGACGTGCCGAGCGCGATGGAGAGGTTCGACTGCATCGGCGAGGTGATGCCGAGCTTGCGGGCGCTGCGGATGATCGCGCGCGGACCGACCTCGTCCGCCAGTTTGGCCGCGACCGTGTTGAGCGACAGCGACAGCGCCTCGGAGAGGCTGACCGGTCCGCGATAGGATTTCGAATAGTTCTTCGGCGCCCATTTGCCGATCCTGACCGGCTCGTCGACCCGCATGGTGTTCGGGGTCAGCCCGCGTTCGAGCGCGGCGAGATAGACGAAGGGCTTGAAGGCGGAGCCCGGCTGGCGATGGGCGTTGACCGCGCGGTTGAACTGGCTGCGGGCATAGTCGCGCCCGCCCACCAGCGCCTTGACGGCCCCGGAGCGGTCGAGCGTGACGATGGCGCCCTGTTCGACGCCGCGCTTCGTTCCCTCGTCGGCAAGCGTCCGGCGAAGCGCGTCTTCCGCCACGATCTGAAGTCCGAGGTCGATGGTGGTGTCGACGATGATGTCCTGCTCGATGCCGCCGACGTAGCTCGGCAGGAGCTCCATCACCCAGTCCGCGACATAGTTTTCGCTCGCCGACGTGTGATGGGTAACGACGCGCATCGGCGCGGCGATGGCGTCGGTTGCCTCACGCTCGGTGAGATAACCTTCCTCCGCCATGGCCGCGAGCACGGTCGCCGCGCGTGCCGCCGCAAGGTCGGGATTGCGTGTCGGGGCATAGCGGGAGGGGGCTTTCAGAAGACCGGCGAGTGTTGCCGCCTCGGCGACGTTGAGCATGCGCGCGGACTTGTCGAAATAGCGTCGCGCCGCTGCATCAACGCCATAGGCGCCGGCCCCGAGATAGACCCGGTTCAGATACATCTCCAGGATTTCTTCCTTGGAGTGATTGGCCTCCAGCCAGAGCGCGAGAACGGCCTCCTGAACCTTGCGTTTCAGCGTGCGATCCGGCTCCAGGAAGAGGTTCTTGGCAAGCTGCTGGGTCAGCGTCGAGCCGCCCTGGACCAGCCGCCCGGTCGTGACATTGGTGACCATCGCACGGGCGAGGCCGATGGGGTCGAGGCCGAAGTGCGAATGGAAGCGTCGGTCCTCGATGGCGATCACCGCCTGCGGCAGATAGGGCGGGAGCTGCTCAAGCCGCACGGCCTCGCCGCCGGTGTCGCCGCGGTTGGCCACCAGCGTTCCGTCGGCCGCGACAATGCGCACATTCGGCGGGCGCTGCGGCACCTTCCATTCGGAGGTCGGCGGCAGATAGGCGGCGTAATAGCCGAGCACGCCGATGCCGGCGATGCCGCCCCAGATGCACAGCACGACGCTCCAATAGGCGACGCGGCGCAGGAAGCCGCCCAGACCGCCCCGCCGCGCGCGTGTCGACCGTGTCCGCTTGCGCGCGCTGCCCGTCTTGCGGCGCGAACCGCCGCCGGATCCGCCGCTTTGCCCGGATCCGCGCTTGGCGGATGCGGGGCGCGCTGGCTTCTTGCCGACGGCGCCCGGCCGGTCCGCCTTGGTCAGGCGCATGTCGAGCGTGCCACCGGTGCGGTCGGAGGCGTGCATGTCGAGGCGCGGCTCTTGCCGGCTTCTGCGTGACGATCCTCGAGCCATGGGTCCGATCTGGTTGATGCGGGGCAGACTGTCCCTTGTGAATGTCTGCGGATCTGAAGTCTAAATGCGGCAATTTAAGGGGGTGTTAAGCGTGTCGGCCCGACGCGCCCGCTTTGCCCGATGGCGGCGGCCTTTACACCGGCGGGTGAAGCCCCTACCCCTTGATCCGGACACTCAGGAGGAGATCGCGCGCATGGCAAAGGGATATTGGATCGGTCGGGTCGATGTGACCGACATGGACGCCTACAAGGATTATGTTGCCGCCAACGCCGAGGCGTTCCGGGCTTATGGCGCGCGGTTTCTTGTGCGCGGCGGCGCGTTCGAATGCGTCGAGGGCGCGGCCCGCGCGCGCAACGTGGTGATCGAGTTCGACAGCTACGATCAGGCGCTTGCCTGCTATCGCAGCGACGCCTATGCCCATGCCAAGAGCCTGCGGGAAAAAGCCTCCGTATCCGACCTGATCGTCATCGAGGGCTACGACGGTCCCCAGCCTTGAGCGAGACGGGCGCCTTCGTCATTCGCGCCGTGGAGCGCGAGGAAGTCGACCGGGTTCATGCGCTGTGGCTGGCAGCTGGTGACCGCGATGCCTGGATGCCGGCGTCCGACGGCGCCGATCTGCTCGCCGAACTCGATGTGCTGGCGCCGGAGGGACGGGTCTGGGCCGCGTTCCAGAGCCGTCGGCCGGTGGCCTTCGCCGCCGCCGGGGAACTGGATGGCGCGCTATGGCTCTCCGCTCTCGGGGTGGATCGCTCGCTCCGCGGCCGCGGCGTTGCAAGATCGCTGCTGGCGGCCGCCATCGGATACGGTCAATGGGCCTATTATCCGGCGCTTCTCACCCTTGCGCCGCGCGGACAGGCGGATTTCCTGGAAAGATTCGGCTTCCTGCGCCTCGACGGCGACCGGCTGGAGGGCGGCTTGCGCGCTCTGTCCGATGCCCGGGGGCTGTCGGCCTGGGCGCGCAGGCTTTGAACCCGTGAGCTAGCTTGCGTAGCGCTGTGCGTCGGCGCCGTAGTGATTGACGTAGCGGCTGTTGAGCGCCGCGACCGGCATGACGATCAGTACATCGGTTGTCCCGAACTGGCGGTCCACCACCGCGCCGTCGCCGATATAGGCGCCAAGCCGCAGATAGCCCTTGATCAGCGGCGGCAGGTCGCGAAGGGCCTGGCGGTCGTTGATCTCGGCTTTCGCCATCCGGTTCATGTCGACGTAGCGGTGGTCGACGGCCCGGACCTGCCAGTCCTGCGGCGGCCGGGCATTGTGGTGCAGGAAGGCCAGTTGCTCGGCGATTCCGTCTGGCTCGGTTCCCGCGATCGAAGCGCAGCCGACCATGACGTCGATCCTGTGCATGAGGACATAGGCCCAGATCCCGTGCCAGAGCAGTTCGACCGTGCGTTTCGTCCGGTAGGGCTTGAGCACGCAGGAGCGCCCGAGCTCGAGAAAGCGCAGGCCCGGGTGCCGGTCGACCAGCGCCTGGATGTCGAATTCGTCGGCCGTATAGAAACCGCCCTTGCGCGCGGCGACCTCCTGCCGAAGCAGGCGGTAGGTGCCGACGATCCGCGGCTTCTTGCGCCCGAACGGGGCGTTTCGCTCGACCGCGTCATGATCGAGCACCAGCAAATGATCGCAGATCTCGTCGTAGGCGTCGATGTCGCGGCGTGTGGCCTGGGTCTCGGCATCGGCGATTGCCGACATTTCCTCGTAGAACACATGGTAGCGCAGCATCTGCGCCTTGCGGATTTCGCGCGTGCTGCGCGCCAGCCGAACTTCCAGTGATCCGATGCGGCCAAGGCTCGTTGTCGCGCGCTCGACGGTGACCGCGGCCGGGCGCGGCAGCCAGGCCGGCTTGAGCGTAGCGGCTGGAATGAACTTCCGCACGAAGCTGCGCGGAGACAGAAGACCCGATCGCTGCATGGACATGGCGTTTTTCCCCGACTTGCCACCGGCAGGCGCGCAATCTGCGCCGGACATACGTTTGTCGCGTTCGCGTCTGCCTGTCTCCTGAAAAGGATCGAGAGTCACGAGACGCGCCGCCCGGAAGGCCGCTTTCACGGCTTCGTCGTAGACCATACTTTCCCGACACTTGCGTGACAATGTGACATCAAGGCGGCCCTTGCCCACAGGGACTGCCGCATCGCCGCGATCAGCCGGCGCCCGCGCCCACACCGCGCAGATGGCCCGCCAGCAACTCGGGATCGATCGGCTTCGTCAGCACCGCGTCCGCGCCCGCGGCGAGCGCCGCTTCCTCGGCTTCCGGCGTGACGTCCGCGGTGACCGCAAGAACCGGGACGCGCGCGCGCCGCGCCTGGCGTTCCAGCTCCCGGAACCGGCGGATCGCGGTCAGGCCGTCGACGCCCGGCATGTGAAGATCCATCAGGAGCATGTCGAAGCCGGTGTTGCAGCGCACCGCGTCGAGGGCTTCCGCACCGTCGCTGACCACCACGGGCTCGTGTCCGAGCTTGCGCACCAGCGCTTCCGTGAGCATGCGGTTGATGTCGTTGTCGTCGGCGACCAGAAGCCGCAGCGGCCGCGTCGGGGCGCTTTTTTCCGGGTCCGGCCGGTCCTCGGAACGGTCGTCGCGAAGAAGGTCCCACGCAGCCTGCGTGTCGCCGCGCGCCAGAACCGCGCGGGCCACCTGAACCAGCGAGGCGGAGCGGATCGGCCGGATGAGATAGGCGCCGAAGCCGGCCGCCCGCAAACGCGGAAGGCGCTCGCGCTCCGCCGGTGTGATCAGGACGATGGCCGGCGCGGCAACGCCTGCCGCCCGCGCGCCGGCAAGCCAGGCCCCGGCGTCGGCGACGGCGAGCGGGTCGAGGAGAATGAGGTCGCAGGCGGCAAGCGCCTCGTCGCTGGCCTCGTCGCCGGCCGGGATCAGTTGCGCCCTTGCCCCTTCCGCCTGGAGCCGGCGTGCGATCAAGGGGCCTTCCACCCGGCTGCGGGTGACCAGAACGATTGTTTTTCCGGCAAGGTCGACCCCGGCGTCCGGCAGGATCGGCCGTGTGTCGGGGGAGGTCGGCGGCGCCGGCACGAGCGGCAGGGTGACGCGGAAACAGGCGCCGGAGCCTTCCGCGGCCGTTGCGGTGATCTCGCCGCCCATCAGCCGCGCCAGCCGGCGCGAGATGGACAGGCCAAGACCGGCGCCGTCGAAGCGGCGCGCCGGTCCGTGGTCGATCTGCTCGAATTCCTCGAACAGCCGCTCGGCTTCGCCGGCGGCAAAGCCGATACCGGTGTCGCGGACGCTGATCGCCAGCCGGGGTGCGCCATCGCCGGACGGGTCGGGTTCGCTTTCCAGCGCGATCTCGACGCCGCCCTCTTCTGTGAACTTCAGGCCGTTTCCGGCAAGATTGAACAGGATCTGTCTGAGGCGCACGGCGTCGACGACAAGTCTGTCGGGCAGTTCCGGGGCGACGAAACAGGCGATTTCCAGCCCCTTGGTCTGTGCGCGGGGACTGAGGAGCTCCACGACGCTTTCCGCCAGCAGCGCGATATCGGTCGGGGCAGGTGCCAGATCGAGGCGGCCGGCCTCGATCTTCGACATGTCGAGCACCTCGCTGATCAGGAGCAGCAGGATCTCGCCCGAACTGCGCACCGCCTCGACGTAGCTGCGTTGCTCGGCGGTCAGGCGCGTGTCCCGGAGCAGGCCGGCCATGCCGAGAATGCCGTTCAGCGGCGTGCGAATCTCGTGACTGACGGTTGCCAGGAAACGGCTTTTGGAGGCGCTTGCGGTTTCCGCCTGGTTGCGGGCGGCGACCAGCGCGTCCTCGATCTGGCGCCGGTCGGTGACGTCGCGCAGGATCGTCTGGATCAGCGGCTCGCCGCTGCGCCCGTCGCGCACGGCGACGTCCCGGCGGGCGAACCAGCGCGGCCCGCTCGCGGTTTCGATGCGAATATCGGCATATCCGGCGGGGCCCTCGTCGGCGGCGGGCGCATGCAGGGCGTCGATCCGCCCGTCGGGAAACAGTTTCAGCGCCGCGTCATTGGCGTAGACGACATCGCCGCCCTCGCGCCAGCGGGTCACCACATCGCCCAGCGTGTCGAGCACGTCGCGATGCCGGGCGTCGCTTTCTTTAAGGTGCCAGATCTCATCGCGAAGCGCTTCGGTTTCTGCAGACAGCGCGGAGACCCGTGCCGAAACGTCGCTTGCCCGGGACTGGGCCCGCGCCTGCACCAGGGCAACGGCGGCGAGGCCCATGCCGGTCATGACGAGAAAGGTTCCGGCGACAGCCTGGCGTGCGGCTTCCGGCACGACCCAGAGGACCGCCAGCGCGCCGGCGAAAAACCCGGCGATTGCGATCGCGAATGTGATTGCGCGCCGCAGGGCGCCACTTGTCGGTGCGGTCGCGTCACGGCTGCCGGGGCTGTCATCGCCGTTGCGGGCCTCATGGGTCCCGACGGACTGCCGGTGCCGCCTGGACGAGGCCTTGCGGTTGAGCGATTGCGGGGACACGAAACTCTACTCCCGATGGCGCGCGGCGCGATTGAGGGGTGAGTCTCGTCTGCAGAGATTGAGAAAGCGTTTCGCCGGGTGGGTGGCGGGGGCCGGCCGCGCCTTAGGCAGCCTGCCGGTCGAGCGCCGCGCCACGGTAGCTGAGCGCTTCCGCCAGGTGCATCCGGCTGACGGTTTCCTCGCCGTCGAGATCGGCGAGCGTGCGTGCCACCTTCAGCACCCGGTGATAGCCGCGCGCCGACAGGCGCAGCGTTTCGGCGGCGCCCTGCAGCAGGTCCAGGCCGGCCCGGTCGGGTCTGGCGACCTCCTCGATCAGGCGCGGTCCGGCCTGGGCGTTGGTGCGGGCGGTGGAGCCGAGCGCCAGGTAGCGCGCGCTCTGGATCTGGCGGGCCGCGAGCACGCGGGCGGCCACGGCGGCGGAGCTTTCGGCGGTGTCCGGGCGAATCAGGTCGACGGCGGAGAGCGCAGGAACGTCGATGCGCAGGTCGAGGCGGTCCAGAAGCGGTCCGGAGATCCGCCCCTGATACTCGCTGGCGCAGCGCGCGCCGCGCTTGCACACATGTCCGGGTTCCCCGGCATGGCCGCAGCGGCAGGGGTTCATCGCTGCGATCAGCTGCACGCGCGAAGGATAGGTCGTGCGGTGATTGGCCCGCACGATCACGCTCTCGCCGCTCTCCAGTGGCTGGCGCAATCCATCCAGCACCTGTGGCTGGAATTCGGGCAGTTCATCCAGGAAGAGCACGCCGTTGTGGGCAAGCGAGACCTCGCCGGGCCGTGCCCGCAGTCCGCCGCCGACAAGGGCGGCCATCGAGGCGGAATGATGCGGCGCGCGATAGGGTCTGCGCTCCGAGAGCCGTCCGTCGGAGAGTTCGCCGGCGATGGAGGCGATCATCGACACTTCGAGCAATTCGCGCGGGGACAGCGGCGGCAGGATCGAGGGCAACCGGCTTGCGAGCATGGACTTGCCGGCGCCTGGCGGCCCGATCATCAACAGGTTGTGTCCGCCGGCGGCCGAGATCTCCAGCGCGCGCTTCGCGGTTTCCTGGCCCCTGACCTCCGACAGATCGGGAAGGGCGGCGGGATCCGCCCTGAGCCTTGGCGTCGGGCGGGACAGCATTTGCGTGCCCTTGAAGTGGTTGGCGAGCTGGATCAGCGAGGCCGGCGCGAGGATGTCCATCGCCTCATCCGCCCAGGCGGCTTCCGGTCCGCAAGGCGCAGGGCAGATCAGTCCCTTGTCCGCCGTATTGGCGGCGATGGCCGCCGGCAAAACCCCGGCGACGGGGGAAATCGAACCGTCCAGCGCCAGTTCGCCGAGCACCATGTAGCCGTCGAGATCGGCGGCAGGGATAGCCCCCATCGCCGCCATCAGGGCAAGGGCAATCGGCAGGTCGAAGTGGGAGCCTTCCTTGGGAAGGTCGGCGGGAGCCAGATTGACGGTGACGCGTTTGGCCGGAAGCGCCAGGCCGGAGGCGAGCAGCGCCGAGCGCACCCGCTCGCGGCTTTCGCCCACGGCCTTGTCGGGAAGTCCGACGATGGTGAAGGCGACCTGTCCCGGGCCGATCTGAACCTGGACGTCGACCGGCTTGGCCTCGATGCCTTGGAACGCCACCGTCGCGACGCGTGACACCATCTTACAACCCCTCCAGCCGCGCCTCGGTCACTTGCAATTTGGAACAATTGCAACCTAGCGCAACCGGAGAGGGTGCACAACCGCACGTCTGTGCGGCCCGCCGCCGGTCAGATCAGCCGCGCGCCGCGCGTTTGGCTTCCACGCTGTCCCACAGGATCGCCGCGACATCCGGGCCGCCGAGCTTTGCGACCGCGCGGATGCCGGTCGGTGCGGTCACGTTGATTTCGGTCAGGTTTCCGTCGATGACGTCGATCCCGACCAGGATCAGCCCCTTTTCGCGCAGGGCCGGTCCGAGCCGTGCGCAGATCTCGCGTCGCGCTCCGTCAGGTCGGCCTCGCGCGCGGCGCCGCCGCGCACCATGTTGGAGCGCAGGTCGCCGGCTTGCGGAACCCGGTTCACGGCGCCGGCGAATTCGCCGTCGACCAGCAGGATGCGCTTGTCGCCCTTGTCGACATTGGGCAGGAACCGCTGGATCACCCAGGGCTCGCGGAAGGTCGCGGCGAAGAAATCGTAGAGCGAGCCGTAGTTGAGATCGTCCTGGGTGATGCGGAAGACCGCCGCGCCGCCGTGGCCGAACAGCGGCTTCATGACGATGTCCTTGTGTTCGGCGCGGAAAGCGTCAATCGCGGCCCGGTCGCGCGTGATCAGCGTCGGCGGCATGAGATCGGCGAATTCGGTGACGAAGAGCTTTTCCGGGGCGTTGCGCACCGAGGCCGGATCGTTGACCACAAGGGTCTTCGGATGGATCTTTTCCAGCATGTGCGTTGCCGCGACATAGGCCATGTCGAAGGGCGGGTCCTGGCGCATCAGGACGACATCCATCTCGAGAAGGTCCGTGACGCTGGCCTCGCCGAGCTCGAAGTGGCGCCCGGCCTCGTCGCGCACCTTGACCGGTTCGAGCGCGGCGGTGACCCGGTCGCCGGTCATCGCCAGCCTGTCCGGCGTGTAGTGATAGAGCGTGTGACCGCGCGCCTGTGCCTCCAGCATCAGCGCGAAGGCGCTGTCGCCGGCGATGTTGATCGAGGAGATATGGTCCATCTGGACCGCGATCTTGAGCGGTGTCGTCGAGGGCATGGGGAACTCCGGCGCCGGAAGCGGCAAGGGAAAGAGGGTTGCCCCAGCATATGCGGGCACGGGGGGGCTTTGTCCAGACGCGCGCCCGGACGAAGCGTCATCGCTCCGCAGCGGTGAAGGCGTCGGCGATGTGGATCGGCCAGCGGCGCGGCACCACAAGCACCGCGTCGAACCGCAGGGTGGCCGCATCCGTGTCCTCGCGCCCGGCCTGCCAGACGCGTGCGGCGGCCGCGATCCGCCGTTGCCCCTGTGCGGTGATGGCCGCCAGAGCCGCCTCGCGGGTGGCGCGGGCCTTGACCTCGATGAAGGCGATGGTGTCGCCCTTGCGGGGCAATGATGTCGATCTCGCCGTTGCCCGCCTTGTAGCGGCGCGCCAGAAGCTTCCAGCCCTTCAGGCGCAGCGCGACGGCAGCCAGCGTTTCGGCGCGCAGGCCCCACAGATAGGCGGAGCGGCGTTTGCGGCTGGCAGAGGGCTGGGGTGCGCCGGCCATTGCATCTTGCTCCGCCTAGAGGCTCGGCTGGAAGGTCGCGGCGAGGATGACGGCGAAGAGCGTCACCAGAAACCCGCCGACGGCCAGCTTCCAGGCGTCCTTGCGCCGTTTCAGGCCGGGCCAGCCAAGCGGCTTGATCACCTGGATCGTCGCCACCAGCGCAAAAAACACCATGATGATCTTGGTCATTCATCCCCCCGGCGCGTGGCCGTCATTGCGCTTTCAGTTCCATCGCCCGCTTGTAGAGCGTTTTGCGGTCGACGCCGGTCATTCGCGCGACGTGTTTCGCAGCTGCCGCGGCCTTCATGTCCTTGAGCGCCTCGGTGAGGAGCGCGTCGGCGTCTTCCGGATCGGCTTCGGTCTGATCGCCGGGCGGCGCGATGCAGACGACGATCTCGCCCTTTACGGCGGTATCCGCGTAGCGTTCGCAAAGCTCGGCGAGCGTGCCGCGCTCGAAGGTCTCGAAGCGTTTGGTGAGTTCGCGGGCGACCACAGCCTCGCGCTCGCCGCCGAGCGCATCGGCCATGTCGGCGAGCGATGCGGCCAGGCGCCGCGGGCTTTCGAAGATCACCAGCGTCGCCGGCAGGCGGGCCAGTTCGCCGAGACGGGTACGGCGCTGGCCGCTTTTTTGCGGCAGGAAGCCGGAAAAGCACACGGTGTCGGACGGCAGGCCGGCGCCGACCAGCGCGGCGAGGGGCGCGCTTGCGCCCGGGATCGGGACGACGCGATGCCCGGCCTCGACGACGTCGGCGCACCAGACGGTAGCCCGGATCGGAGATCAGCGGCGTGCCGGCGTCGGACACAAGCGCGACGCTGCCGCCATTCTCGAGCGTTGCAAGCAGGCGCGGGCGCACGCGGGCCGCATTGTGCTCGTGATAGGCGGTGAGCGGCGTGCGCAGGCCGAAGCGCTGCATCAGCGTGGCGGTGACGCGCGTGTCCTCGCAGGCGACGAGATCGCAGGCGGCAAGCGTTTCCAGCGCCCGCACGGTGATGTCCCCGAGATTTCCGATCGGCGTCGAGACGATATAGAGGCGCGGATGCGGGTCTCGGCGCCTGAAACGCCTGCCGGCCGATGTGAAAACCGCCCTCGCCGCGAGGCGTTTCAGAAGGCCGCGGATCGTCGTCGCCATCCGGCGGCGGGCTGGGTGCGTTGGAAGAAGCCATGATGGGATCGTTTTGACAGGAAACACCTGACACGCCAAGCTTCGCTTGAGAATTTGCAGCGGCGGGAACAGGCTGATAAGCATCTTTTCCCGCATGGTCGGTGCCGGCGGGTCTGGGACTGCGGATATCGGGGAGATCTGGCGCAGTGTTTCGTATCATTCGCGACGTCGAACACGGGGCGCGCAAGGCCGCGCTGGGTGCGGCGCTGGCCGCGGCGACCCTGCTCGCAAGCTGCACGGGATCGGGGCTGGGCGACTATCCGGGCTATCCCTCGACGCCCGGCGGACAGCCGGTGCCAAGCGGCCAGACCATCGGCACCGGGTCCGTGCGGGTCGGCATGCTGCTGCCGATGAGCGGCGGCGGCAGCGCGACCTCGATCGCGACCGTGTTCCGCAACACCGCCGAACTCGCGCTTCAGGACTTTCAGGGCGCGGACATCCAGATCCTGATCAAGGACACCGGCGGCACGGCGCAGGGCGGACAACAGGCCGCGCAGGCGGCTATCTCCGAAGGCGCGGAGCTGATCATCGGGCCGGTGTTCGCGCCGGCCGTCGGCGGCGCGGCCTCCGTGGCACGGTCTTCCGGCGTTCCGGTGGTTGCCTTTTCCAGCGACGAATCCGTTGCCTCGCGTGGCGTCTATCTGCTGAGCTTCCTGCCGCGCAGCGACGTCACCCGCGTGGTTTCCTATGCAGCCCGCCAGGGCAAGCGCTCCTTCGCCGCGCTTTTGCCGGACGACACCTATGGCGCGGTGGTGGAAGCCGCGTTCCGCCAGGAAGTCGGGCGCGCCGGCGCGCGTATCGTCTCCATCGAGCGCTACAAGGTGCAGGGCAACGACACGACGGATATCGCGGCCAAGGCAGCGAGCATTGCGGCAAACGCCAGCCAGATCGACGCCGTCTTCGTTCCCGCCGGCAATGTTGCGCCCTTCGTCGCGCAGGCGCTGTCGTCGGGTGGGGTCAATCTCGCCTCGACCAGACTGCTCGGCAGCGGCCAGTGGGACACGCCGCAGGTGCTCAATGCGCCGCCGCTGACCGGCGCCTGGTATCCGGGGCCCGACGGCACCGGCTTCCAGGCTTTCGCCGAGCGCTACCAGAGTGCCTACGGCAGCCGTCCGCCGCGCAATGCCTCGCTCGCCTATGACGCAACGATCCTCGCAGCCGGTCTCGTGCGGTCCGCAGGCGCGGCGCGCTTCTCCGAGCGGGTGCTGACCAACCGCGACGGCTTCCTCGGCATCGACGGCGTGTTCCGCTTCGACCGGCAGGGAACCAACGACCGCGGACTGGCGATCTACGAGGTCACCGGGTCCGGATCGCGCATCATCGCGCCCGCGCCGCGCTCCTTCGGCGCCGGCGGCTGAGGCGCGCTGGGCGTCATTCCTTCCGATCGCGGCATGTCGCCGCCGATATCGATCCCGGAGACCTTCTGGTGAGCCTTGAAGACAGCCGTATTCTCCTGATCATTGGCGGCGGGATCGCGGCCTACAAGAGCCTCGACCTGATCCGGCGCCTGCGCGAACGCGGCGCCCGGGTGCGGGCGGTGATGACCGAGGGTGCGCGCCAGTTCATCACCCCGATGTCCGTCGGCGCGCTGACCGGCGACACGGTGTTTTGCGATCTCTTCGACCGGGACGACGAACATGACGTTGGTCACATCCGTCTGTCGCGCGAGGCCGATCTGGTGATCGTCGCGCCGGCAACGGCCGACCTGATGGCCAAGATGGCGACGGGCCTTGCCGGCGATCTGGCGACAGCGGTTCTTCTGGCCTGCAACAAGCCGGTGCTTCTCGCGCCGGCCATGAATCCGGCGATGTGGGCCCATCCGGCGACCCGCCGCAACAGCGAGACGCTGGCGGCCGACGGCATTCATTTCGTCGGGCCGGGCGTTGGCGAAATGGCGGAGCGCGGCGAGGCTGGCGTCGGGCGCATGTCCGAACCGCTGGAAATCGTGGCGGCGGCGGAGCGCGTGCTGCGTGGCGAGGCGGGCCACCCTCCCGCACAAGGGCCGCTTTCCGGCCGGCACGTGCTGATCACCTCCGGGCCGACCCACGAGCCGATCGACCCCGTGCGCTATATCGCCAATCGCTCGTCCGGCAAGCAGGGGCATGCCATCGCTGCCGAAATGGCGCGCGCGGGGGCCCGGGTCACGCTGGTGAGCGGACCGGTGACGCTTGCCGATCCGCCGGGCGTCGACGTCGTTCGCGTCGAAACAGCCCGCGAGATGCTGGCGGCCGTGGATGCGGCGCTGCCGGCCGATGTCGGCGTGATGGCGGCGGCGGTCGCCGACTGGCGCGCGGCCACCGCAAGCAGCGGCAAGATCAAGAAGGACGGCAGCGGCGGAGTTCCGCCGCTGGAGCTTGCCGAAAACCCGGATATTCTCGCAAGCGTCGGTCACCATCAGACCCTGCGCCCGCGCCTGGTCGTCGGCTTTGCCGCCGAAACCAGCGATGTGGTGGAAAACGCCCGCGCCAAACTGGCGCGAAAGGGGGGCCGATCTGATCGTCGCCAACGACGTCTCTCCCGAGCGTGGCGTGATGGGGGGCGATGCCAACACCGTCTACCTGGTCACTCCGGACGGGGTGACGGACTGGCCGACGCTTCCCAAGGAAGAGGTCGCGCGGCGTCTCGTCGCCGAAATCGCGCGTCGGCTTTCGTCTCTTTCGGGAGGAGCGGGATGACACTGTCTCTTCGGCTGCGCCGTCTGCCGCACGGGCAGGACCTGCCGCTCCCCGCCTATCAGAGCGCGGCGGCGGCCGGCATGGACCTGCTGGCGGCGAATGACGACCCGCTGGTGCTGCAGCCAGGGGCCCACGCGCTGGTGCCGACGGGGATTGCCATTGCGTTGCCCGAGGGCACGGAGGCGCAGGTGCGGCCCCGCTCCGGGCTGGCGGCGAAGCACGGCGTGACCGTGCTGAACACGCCGGGAACCATCGACGCGGACTATCGCGGCGAGATCAAGGTGATCCTGATCAACCTCGGCGACGCGCCCTTTACCGTCGAGCGCGGCAGCCGCATTGCGCAGATGGTGGTGGCGCCGGTTGCGCGGGCGGAGCTTGTCGAGGTCGCCGATCTCGACGACACGGCCCGCGGTGCCGGCGGGTTCGGCTCGACGGGTCCACGCTGACACCGGTGCCCCCGAGCCGCGGTGCCTGCGGGCGGCGGTCGGGCAAATCATTGCCTTGCATGCGGGCCATATCGAAATCACATTCGGCGAAGAGGCGTTTCGATAAAATCGCATTTCTCGCCTCGGCTCGGACGAATGCCTAAGTTCGTCGACATGAACGAAGCGTCGCGCCCCCTGGGCCGCGAAAAATCTGGGAGCCTGACATGAGCGAACGCACTCCCGGCCGTGGCCGGATCTATGCCTCGATCACCGAGACCATCGGCGATACGCCGCTCGTGCGGCTGGACCGGCTGGCGGAAGACGCGGGCGTCAAGGCCGAGATCCTGGGCAAGCTCGAGTTCTTCAACCCGATTTCCAGCGTCAAGGACCGCATCGGCGTCGCCATGATCGAGGCGCTGGAAGCGCGCGGCACCATTGCGCCGGGCAAGACGACGCTGGTCGAGCCGACGTCGGGCAACACCGGCATCGCGCTCGCGTTTGTCGCCGCCGCCAAGGGCTACCGCCTGATCCTGGTGATGCCGGAGACCATGTCCATCGAGCGCCGCAAGATGCTGAAGCTGCTCGGCGCGGAACTGGAGCTGACTGAAGGCCCGAAGGGCATGAAGGGCGCCATCGCCCGCGCCGAGGAACTCGTCTCGGAGATCGACGGCGCGGTGATGCCGCAGCAGTTCGACAATCCGGCCAACCCCGAGATCCATCGCAAGACGACGGCCGAGGAAATCTGGAACGACACCGGCGGCAAGATCGACGCCTTCGTGTCCGGCATCGGCACCGGTGGCACGATCACCGGCGTGAGTGAAGTCCTCAAGGCGCGCAAACCCGACCTGCATGTCGTCGCCGTCGAGCCGACCGACAGCCCGATCCTGTCCGGCGGCACGCCCGGGCCGCACAAGATCCAGGGCATTGGCGCCGGCTTCGTGCCGAGTGTTCTCAATACCGAAGTTTATGACGAGGTGGTTCAGATCAGCAATGACGAAGCCTTCGAGATGGCGCGCAAGGCCGCGCGGATCGAGGGGCTGCCGGTCGGGATCTCCTCCGGAGCCGCGATCGCGGCGGCCCTCAAGCTGGGCGCGCGCGGCGAAATGGCCGGCAAGCGTATCGTGGTGATCATTCCGTCCTTCGCCGAGCGCTATCTGTCGACGGCGCTGTTCGACGGGCTTGAGTGACGGCCGAAACCAGCGCTGGCCTTATCGGGTGCAGGACTGAACAACCAGCGCAATCAAACGGCGGGGCCTCGGGTCCCGCCGTTTTCGTATTCCGGTGCGGGCTGATGCGGACGTCAGCGGACAACCACGGCCGTTCCCGTTGCGCTGACCATCAGCATCGAGCCGTTCTGCCCAACCGTTTCATAGTCGAGGTCGACGCCGATCACGGCGTTGGCGCCGAGGCTTGCGGCGCGCGCCTGCATTTCGTCCATCGCGATCTGGCGGGCGCGCTGCAGCTCTTCCTCGTAGGCGCCGGATCGACCGCCGACGATGTCGCGGATACCGGCGAAGAGATCCTTGAAGATGTTGGCGCCGAGGATGGCTTCCCCGGTCACGATCCCCTTGTAGTCGGAAATCTCGCGTCCCTGCAGGGTGTTGGTGGTCGTCATCAGCATGTCGGCGGGTCCTTTTTCGGCCGGTGTGCGAGAAGGATGTGGCGGGTCGGCGGCGGCAGATCAAGACGGCCGTGTTCGCGGCGGGCGCGCTACGGCCGTGCCCCGATCAGCCGGTCGATGGGCGCGTAGTCGTCGGTCAGCACAGGCGGATCGAGCGTGGCGACAAGGCCATCCACGCGGTGCGGCGGGATGCGTCCGATAATCCGGCCCGGCACGTCCGGCGCGGTCGGGGCGAGCGTCATGCGGCCTTGTGGTGATGGTGCGGACCCGGCCATCAACACGAAGGTCGTTCGTCCGCCGGTGGAGAAATCCTCCGCCTCGACCCAGACTTCCGCGACGGGAAACACCTGTTTCAGCGTGCGCACGCTGGCGGCCAGCGCCTTCAGGCTGTCGGTATGATCGATCAGGTTCATCAGGTAGAAGCCGTCCGGCGCCAGACTGCCTGCGATTTCCTGGTAGAACTCGCGGGTGACGAGATGCGCCGGAACGGCGATGTCGGTGAAGGCATCGCCGATGACAACCTGAAATCCGTCGAGACCCGCAAGCGCCACCCGTGCATCCGCATGGGTGATGGTGAAGCGCGACGTGTCGACGTCGAAATCGGCCTTGGCGATGGCCGTCACCTGCGGGTCGATCTCGGCCACGACGAGCCCGGGCCGCGCGCCATCCGCGCTCCAGGCGCGCGGAAGCGTCAGCGCACCGCCGCCGATGAAGAAGGCGCGCTCCGGCGCTCCGCCCAGCCGGGCGCGGGCGATGGCGTCGATGGTCGCCGCATAGGGCATTTCAAGGCGGGTCGGCTCACCCAGCACGTTCAGCCCGTGGCCGAGATGATCGAGCACCATCAGACGCGCCGGCGCGCCGACGTCGGCGCCGACATCGATGGAGCGGATGCAATAGTAGCGGCTTTCCACCGTACAGGCGCTCGCCGGCGTGAAGGGCGTTGCGGCAAGGGCTGCGAGGGCGAAAAGCGTGAGCGCCGTCGCTGCGGAGGCGATGTCGCGCCCCGCAGGCTCCGGTCTGGCGTGGCGACGCAGCATCGCCAGGCAGGCAAGGGCGAAGGCGGCATAGGCGCCCGCAACGACCACCAGCGTCCAGACCGTGCCGATCCACGAAATGAACAGATAGCCCGCCGACAGGGTTCCGGCGATGGCGCCGATGGCGCTGAGCGCATGCAGCGCGCCGAGCGCGCGTCCGCTGCGCGCCCGGTCCTCAATGGCAAGCCGCGCCAGGATCGGCGAGGGAATGCCGGCGGCGAAGCTCGGCAGGAAGAACAGCAGCGCGGTGAGGGCGACAATGCCGCCGATGGGTCCGGGGATTGCGCCGAGCACGGGGCGGACACCAGCCGGATCAGCGGAAGTGCGGCGAGCGTCGTGAGCGCGCCCAATGCGCCCGATATGGCAAGCCACGCAAGAGCCGTGCGCTGGTGGCGGTCGGCGACCAGCCCGCCGATCCAGTGTCCGGCGGAAAAGCCGGCAAGCACCACGGCGATCACCGCGGTCCAGGTGTAGAGCGACATGCCGACATAGGGCGCCAGCATCCGCCCTGCGACGATTTCGACCACGAGGCCGGCGGCGGCGACAAGGAACTGTGCGGCCAGCAGAAACCACAGCGGCACGGTGTCGGACCGGGAAGCGGATTTCGCGGGTTGCGCGGAAGCGGGTTCAACTGCCATGGACCAAGCCTAGCCCGTCGCCGCCGGACCATCCAGCCTCATGCATGTCAGTCGGCCGGCGGGCCGATGCGGTCGGGATGCGCGGCGGCGAAGGCCTCGATCT
Organism: Tetraselmis striata; assembly: GCA_006384855.1. NCBI lineage: Eukaryota > Viridiplantae > Chlorophyta > Chlorodendrophyceae > Chlorodendrales > Chlorodendraceae > Tetraselmis > Tetraselmis striata. The sequence continues at coordinate 186,459 of VCJN01002827.1, forward strand.
GGTTGCAGGCCGCATCGATCTCGACCATGCGCGGCATGGCCGTCAGGTCGACGCCCCAGCGCCGGGCATTGTAGAGCTGCGGCACGAGGCAGAGGTCGGCCATCGTCGGCGCGTTGCCGTGGCAGAAGGTGCCGGCCTTGCCGTCGCTCAGCATCTGCTCGACGGCGGTCAGCCCTTTGGTGATGAAGGTCTGCATCCAGTCGATTTTTTCCGCATCTCCACCGCCCATCAGCTTCACCGCATGGGCGACGACATTGAGATTGCAGACCGGATGGATCTCCATCGCGATCGCGTGGCTGATCGCCCGGACGCGCTGCCGTTCGAGTGCCGTGGCGGGCAGCAGGGCGCTGCCCTCCCGCGTTTCGTGCAGATATTCGATGATCGCGAGCGACTGCGTCAGCACGCTGCCGTCGATTTCCAGCGACGGCACCAGGCCTTGCGGGTTGCGGGCCCGGTTGTCCGCGTCCCGCTGCGCGCCCTTGAGCAGGTCGACGGCGACGGTGTCATGCGCGACGCCGAGGAGGTTCAGCGCGATCCGCACCCGGTAGCTTGCCGAGGAACGCCAGTAGTCGAAAAGCACGGGTCGGGTCACGGATTGTCCTCCTGTGGTGGCGAGGTCGCATGGCACCCGCCGAATGGTCCTTGCACAAAGCGTATCGCACGGGCATCCCACAAGGCCAAGGGGGCGCGGCAGCCTGCCGTCGAAAACCCGCCCGAAATCATGGGCTTGGGCAGGCCCAAACCGCCCGGAAATACTTGTACGACAAAAAATTTGACTATTTGGTCAAAATTCGGCTCCAATATCGACTGTGGACGCGTCTCCGCCCAACGAGAGACGCGCCGCGCGCAATCGCCTGGCCGGCGACCGAAGAACGCGAAATGCGTCGCACCGTCGGCTTCTTGAGGAGAACACTGCGCCGGAGGTCCCTTCGCGGCTCCGGCCTTCGCATAAGGTGCAGCCATGGCTGACGCACTCCCGGGGCCCGATATCCGCACGGGCCGCCTCTCGCCTGACGACTATCTTGAAAACTTCGACGATCTGCACCCGCCGCTCGGCACGCATGAGGCCAGCGTCGAGGCGGATCGCTGCTACTTCTGCTACGACGCGCCCTGCACGATCGCCTGCCCGACCTCGATCGATATCCCGAAGTTCATCCGCCAGATCTCGACGGGGAACCCCGTCGGCTCGGCCAAGACGATCTTCGCGGAAAACATCCTGGGCGGGATGTGCGCCCGCGTCTGTCCTACCGAAACGCTGTGCGAGGAAGCCTGCGTCCGCAATCTGGCGGAGGACAAGCCGGTCCAGATCGGCCTGTTACAGCGCTATGCGACCGACACCTATCTCGAGCGGCCCGACCGGCACCCCTACAGCCGCGCCGCGTCGACCGGCAAGACGGTCGCGATCGTCGGCGGCGGTCCGGCCGGGTTGAGCTGTGCCCATGCGCTTGCTTGCGAGGGGCATGACGTCACCATCTTCGACGCGCGCGAGAAGCTTGGCGGTCTCAACGAATACGGCATCGCCGCCTACAAGACGACCAACGACTTCGCGCAAACCGAAGTCGACTTCGTGCTTTCGATCGGTGGCATCGACGTCCAGTGCGGCAAGGCGCTGGGGCGCGACATCACGCTCGCCGGACTGCGCAAGGAGTTCGACGCGGTGTTTCTCGGCATGGGCCTTCCCGGCGTCAACGCGCTCAGAGCCGAAGGCGAGGACCTCAACGGGGTGATCGACGCGGTCGCCTATATCGCGGAGCTGCGCCAGGCAAAGGATCTCTCGAAGCTGCCGGTCGGCCGCAAGGTCGTGGTGATCGGCGGCGGCATGACCGCCATCGACATCGCCGTCCAGGCCAAGCGGCTGGGTGCGGAGGAAGTGACCATCGCCTACCGCCGTGACCGCGATGCGATGAAGGCAAGCGCCTACGAGCAGGAGGTGGCGCTGACCAATGGTGTCGTCATTCGCGAATGGCTGCAGCCGAAGCGACTTCTCGGCGAGGGCGGGCCATGTCGCGGGCATCGAACTGGAACGCACCGCGCAGGATGCCTCCGGACGGCTTTCCGGCACCGGAGAGACCGTGACGCTGGAGGCGGACCAGGTCTTCAAGGCCATTGGCCAGACCTTCGTTTCCGATGCGCTCGGCGGAGCCGAGGCGCTGTCGCTCGACAGCGGCCGGATCAACGTCGACGACGACCGCCGCACCTCGTTGACCGGGGTCTGGGCCGGCGGCGACTGCATCGCCGGGGGCGAGGATCTCACCGTTGCCGCCGTCGAGGATGGCAAGGTTGCCGCTCGTTCCATTCACGCCGCGTTAAGCGCTTGACCGACAAGCACCGCGTGCGTCACCCTCATTGTTCAACCGCGGTCGAAATCCCGTGGGGAGGATCACGAAATGGCTGATCTCAGCACAAATTTCATCGGCATCAAGTCGCCGAACCCGTTCTGGCTGGCCTCGGCCCCGCCGACGGACAAGGAATACAACGTGGTGTGCGCCTTCAAGGCGGGCTGGGGCGGCGTCGTCTGGAAGACGCTGGGCGAAGACCCCCATGTGGTGAACGTGAACGGGCCGCGATACGGGGCGATCTACGGCGCGGACCGGCGGCTGCTGGGGCTGAACAACATCGAGTTGATCACTGACCGTCCGCTGGAGGTGAACCTGCGCGAGATCAAGGCGGTCAAACGCGCCTGGCCGGATCGGGCGATGATCGTGTCGCTGATGGTTCCGTGCGAGGAAGCCGCCTGGAAGCGCATCCTGCCGCTGGTGGAAGACACCGGCGCGGACGGGATCGAGCTGAATTTCGGCTGCCCCCACGGGATGAGCGAGCGGGGCATGGGCTCTGCGGTGGGGCAGGTGCCGGAATACATCGAGATGGTGGCGCGCTGGTGCAAGGCCAACACGCGGATGCCGGTGATCGTGAAACTGACGCCCAATATCACCGATATCCGGTATCCCGCCCGCGCGGCGAAAGCGGGCGGTGCGGATGCGGTCTCGCTGATCAACACGATCAGTTCGATCACCTCGGTCAATCTCGATACCATGAGCCCGGAGCCGTCGATCGATGGCAAGGGGTCCCATGGCGGATATTGCGGCCCGGCGGTCAAGCCCATCGCGCTGAACATGGTAGCCGAAATCGCGCGCGACCCTGAAACGGCGGGCCTGCCGATTTCGGGCATCGGCGGGGTGACCACATGGCGCGATGCGGCGGAGTTTCTGGCGCTGGGCTGCGGCACGGTGCAGGTCTGCACCGCCGCGATGACCTATGGTTTCAAAGTGGTCGAGGAGATGAAATCCGGTCTCAGCCAGTGGATGGATGAAAAGGGCCATCGCTCGATAGACGAGGTCGTCGGACGGGCCGTGCCGAACGTGACCGACTGGCAATATCTGAACCTGAACTACGTGACCAAGGCGCGGATCGATCAGGATGCCTGCATCAAGTGCGGGCGCTGCTACGCGGCCTGCGAGGATACCTCGCATCAGGCGATTTCCATGTCCGAGGATCGGGTGTTCGAGGTGATCGACGAGGAATGCGTGGCCTGCAATCTGTGCGTCTCGGTCTGTCCGGTGGAGGATTGCATCTCCATGGTGCAGATGACCGAGGGCACGGACCCGCGAACCGGCAAGAAGATCGAACCGGATTACGCCAATTGGACCACGCATCCCAACAATCCGAACCGGGTGATGGAAGCGGCCGAGTGACATCGCCCCCGGAACCGTGCCGGCGGAGCGCGCGATGAGCGTCTCCGCCGACAGGGCAGATATGGGAACCGGGCGCGCCCATCTGGCGATGCTCGGTTTCGTGTTCCTCGTCTCGACGTCCTTTCCGGTCGGCCATGCCATTACCGGGGACCTGGCTCCGGCGGTGCTCACCGCCTTGCGCTTCTGTCTGGCGGCGGCGATCTTCGCTGGTATCGCCACCTGGAAGGGGCTTTGGCAGCGCCCGAAACTGTCGCGCTTTCCGGTCTATATCCTGATCGCGGTGGTGCTGAACATCTTCTTCGTGACGATGTTCGAGGCGCTGCGCTACACCAGCGCGCTCAATGCCGGCGCCGTCTTCACGCTGCTGCCGGCCTTCACCGCGATTGCCGGCTATCTCCTGCTCCGCCAGACCGTATCGCGCCGTCAGGCCGCCTGTCTTGCCCTCGGTGCGGCGGGCGCGATCCTGGTGCTTTTCGGGTCAGACATCGGCCGGCTCCTGCGCTTCGAGATCGGCACAGGAGAAACGATCTTTCTCTTCGGGGTGATGTCCTACGCGTTCTATTCGCCGCTGATGCGCCTACTCAATCGCGGCGAACCGCTGGAGGTGTTCAATTTCTGGATCCTCGCCTGCGGCGCGGTGATCCTGCTGGTCTACGGCCACGACGACCTGCTGCAGACGAACTGGCCGGAGGTGCCGGCCCGCGCCTTCATCGGCGTTGCCTATCTGGCAGTCTTCCCGACCGCGTCCAGCTTCTTCTTCGCCACCTATGCGAGCCTGCGCCTGCCGTCGGGTCCGGTGATGGCCTACACCTATCTGCTGCCGTCCTTCGTCCTGTTCGAGACGCTGGCGCTGGGCGCGCCCTGGCCCGGCATGCTGACGCTCGCCGGCGTTGCGGTGACGGCGGTCGCGACGCTGATCCTGCAGCGAGACACGCACAAAAGGGGCTGACCCGGTCGGAAGACGCTCCGGTCAGTTGCGCAGCTGCGTGGCCATATAGGCGATGGTCTTGCGATAGACCTCCGCCCGGTTCCAGTCGCGCAGCACCCCGTAATTCGCCGTGCCCGGCGACCAGTCAGCGCCCTTGCGCCAGCCATGCCGGCGCAGGAAGTTCGCCGTCGAGGCGAAGACGTCCGGCTTGCTGCGGATCAGGTTGGGCCGGCCGTCACCGTCGAAATCGACTGCAAAGCGCTCATAGCTGGAGGCGAGGAACTGCGTCTGGCCGATCTCGCCGGCCCAGGCGCCCTTCATGTCGCGAATGCTCATGGCGCCGCGGTCGGCGATCCGGAGCGCGCTCATAAGCTCGTTGGTGAAGAATGCCGACCGCCGGCAGTCGTAAGCAAGGGTGGCCAGCGACGAGAAAATCGGAATGTCGCCCATGAAGCGACCGAAGCCCGACTCAAGCCCCCAGATCGAGACGATGATTTCCTTCGGCACGCCGTATTTGCGCTCCACCCGGTCGAGCACGACCGCATGCTGGCGCAGCCGCTTGCGGCCGATCGCGATGGTGCTCGGCGGCGCGCGGCGCGCCAGGAACTGCTGGAAGCTCAGTTTAAAGGATTTCTGGTTGCGGTCGCGGCGGATCACCTTGGTGTTGTAGCGCAGACCGCCGAGCGCGGCCTTCACCGTTCTGGAGGAAACCCCCGACGCCACCGCCTTGCGCTGGAAATCCGCAAGCCAGGCCGGAAAACCCTGCGCGGTGTTGCCGCAGGAGGCCGCCAGCGCGCCGGTCGCGCCGAGGGAGAGGCCGAGACACAGGGCGCCGGCGACAAGAATCTGAGAACCACGCATGGGTATCCTCGCAAGCTTGGCGCGTCGCGCTCGGGCGTGCGCAGTCAAGGGTCGGCCGCGCACGCGCGGCTGTGTCTGTTGAGGATGACCCGCGCGGGCGTTCAGATCAAGCGCGGGGCAGGAGCCCCTCAAGGAGAAGCGCCGACAGGGTTTCCAGCGCGCCCTTGCGAAACCGGTCGTCGTGAATGCCGGACCCGGTCAGCGCCTCGATCTGCGGCGCGAAATCGGCGTAGTGCTGGGTCGTCGCCCAGATCAGGAAGATCAGGTGATAGGGATCAACGTCGCGGATCTTTCCCGCCTTCGCCCAGTGGCGCAGCACCTCCGCCTTTTCCTCGACAAGCGCCTTGAGCGGCCCCTCGAGCACGTCGCGGATCATCGGTGCGCCCTGCATCACCTCATTGGCAAAGAGGCGCGAGGCTTCCGGTTCGTTGGCGGAAAAGCGCAGCTTTTGCTCGATATAGGCCGTCAGCTCGCGGCGCGGGTCGCCGTCGGGGTCAAGCGTGCGCAAGGGGGCGAGCCAGCGGTCCAGCAGGCCGGCGAGCACCGCCTTGTAGATCTCCGACTTGGAGCCGAAATAATAAAGCAGGTTCGACTTCGACATGCCCGCGTCGCTGGCGATCTGGTCGACACGGGTGCCGCGATAGCCGAAGCGGGCGAAGGTCCCGAGCGCCGCCTCCAGGATGCGCGCCCGGTTTCTCTCCTGAATGCGTGTGCGCCGCGGCTGGTCGTCCACGCTCATGCCTCCGCACGCGCGGGTTCGGCCGGCGCGGGCGCGGGGGAGGGGGCTGCGGGCGGTTTGGCGCCGATGCCGGCAAGGACGATGCCGATCACCGTCTTCTTGGCGTCCTCGAACTGGGCATCGTCCAGCGGCGCGCCGCCGTTCAGCGTATCGATCTGGTGATTGAAGTCGGCGTAATGCTGGGTCGTCGCCCAGATCATGTAGAGCAGGTAGCGGGCGTTGACCGGCGCGATCTTGCCCTCCGTCACCCAGCGGTCGATGACGGCGGCCCGCGATGCGGTCCAGTCGCGCAAGGTGGTCTCCAGATAGTCCTGGATCACCGGTGCCTTGTGCAGGATCTCGTTGGCCCAGACCTTCGACCCCATCGAATGCGCGCGGGAGATGTCCATTTTCGCCGAGATATAGGCGGTGAGCGCTTCGACCGGATCATCGCTCTCGTCGAAGGTGTTGGCCGCATCGAGCCAGACATTGAAGATGTGCTCCACCACGCGGCGGTAGAGCGCTTCCTTTGTCGGGAAGTAGTAATGCAGGTTGGCCTTGGGGATGCCGGCGCGGTCGGCGATCACGCCGGTGGTCGCGCCCCGGAAGCCGCGTTCGGCGAAGACCTCTTCGGCCGCCTTGAGGATGGCGCGTTCGTTCTCTTCGCGAACGGCGCTCTTCTGTGTCTTGTCCCTGGCGCGCATCGTCCCTGATCGCCAATTCGGCACAACAGCCAAAAATTGATCTTGACCATGTGGTCAAGCCTTCCTAGGCTCATTTTGACCATTTGGTCAGGTTTTTTGGCCTGACGCAATGGATAACATGCGACGGACCGCCGGCACAAAACAACAAGACCGACGGCCGCGACCTTCCAGATTTCAGCCCTCGCGCTCCGGTGCGGGAGCTGCCTGTGCGGCGCGCAAGCTGTCATGCTGTGCAAGGTCGCGACGCGCGGGAAGACGGGGAACGATGGGCGGTGCTAGGCTTCGTGCCGGCACCAAGCGGCCGTGCGCGCGGGATTTGTCCCGCGCCCTGTCGCGAAGCCGATCGCATCACAGACAACAGGGCGCCCGCCGGGAACAAAGCGCGGGCGATCGGAGGACCCATGTCGCAGCCGGCGCTGACCAGCAACAATCTCGACGCCTTCTGGATGCCGTTTACGGCAAACCGCCAGTTCAAGAAGAACCCGCGCCTCTTTGTCGGCGCGGAGGGCATGTACTACAAGACCGCCGACGGTCGTCAGGTGCTGGACGGTACGGCCGGGCTGTGGTGCTGCAACGCCGGTCATGCGCGGCCCCGCATCACCGAGGCCGTGCAGCGCCAGATCGCCGAGCTGGATTACGCGCCCGCCTTCCAGATGGGCCACCCGAAGGCCTTCGAGCTGGCCACGCGGCTGCGCGATCTGGCGCCGGAGCAGTTCGATCACGTGTTCTTCACCAATTCCGGCTCCGAATCCGTCGAAACCGCGCTGAAGATCGCCATCGCCTATCAGCGCGCCATCGGGCAGGGCACGCGGACCCGGCTGATCGGGCGCGAACGCGGCTATCACGGGGTCAATTTCGGCGGCATCTCGGTGGGCGGTATCGTCAACAACCGCAAGTATTTCGGCGCGCTGCTGACCGGGGTGGATCATCTGCCCCATACGCATCTGCCGGATCGGAACGCCTTCACCCGCGGCCAGCCCGAGCATGGCGCCTATCTGGCCGAAGATCTGGAACGGATCGTCGCGCTGCACGGGCCGGAAACGGTGGCGGCGGTGATCGTGGAGCCGATGGCGGGATCGACCGGGGTGTTGATGCCGCCCAAGGGCTATCTGGAGAAACTACGCGAGATCTGCACGAAACATGGCATCCTGCTGATCTTCGACGAGGTGATCACCGGGTTCGGACGGCTGGGATCCTCCTTCGCGGCGGAGCATTTCGGCGTGATGCCGGACATGATCACCACCGCCAAGGGCCTGACCAACGGGGTGATCCCGATGGGCGCGGTGCTGGCGACGGGCGCGATCCATGATGCGTTCATGCAGGGCCCCGAACACATGATCGAGCTGTTCCATGGCTACACCTATTCGGGCAACCCGATCGCCTCGGCGGCGGGTCTTGCCACGCTGGAGACCTACCGTGAGGAGGGGCTTTTCCAGCGGGCCGCGGACATGGCCGGCTATTGGGAGGAGGGGCTGCATTCGCTGGCCGATTGCCCCCATGTGATCGACATCCGCAACATGGGCCTGATCGGGGCGGTGGAACTGGAGCCGATCGCGGGGGAGCCGACGAAACGCGCCTTCCAGGCGTTTCTGGAGTGCTATGAGAAAGGCGTGCTGATCCGCACCACGGGCGACATCATCGCGCTGTCGCCGCCGCTGATCATCGAGAAGAGCGAGATCGACCGGCTGGTCGACACCATTCGCAGCGTTCTGGAAGCCCTGGACTAGATCCCGGACCGGAAGGCCGCGCCCGCAACGGGCGCGGCCGCACGCGCTGACACGAAACGATGGCGGGGCGGCAGATTTCGGCCCGGCCACGGACCTGGAACCGAACATGACAGTCATTGAAAATGCCATCGGCGGCACACGTGCCCCCTCCCGTTCCGCCCGCACGGCCGCGATCTACAATCCCGCCACCGGCGAACAGAGCGCGACGCTGCACCTGTCGACCGCCGACGAAGTCACCGAGGCGATTGCCGCAGCGAAAGCGGCCTTCCCGGCCTGGCGCGACACGCCGCCGGCGAAACGGGCGCGCTGCATGTTCCGGTTCAAGGAGCTTCTGTCCGCCCATGCCGATGACATCGCCCGCGCGATTTCCGCCGAACACGGCAAGACCCATGACGATGCGCTGGGCGAAGTGGCGCGCGGCATCGAGGTGGTGGAATTCGCCTGCGGCATCCCGCATCTGCTGAAGGGCGATTTCGCCCGCAACGTCGGTCCGGCCATCGACAGCTATTCCGACCGCCAGCCGCTCGGCGTCGTCGCCGGCATCACGCCGTTCAACTTTCCAGCGATGGTGCCGCTTTGGATGTATCCGATCTCGGTCGCCTGCGGGAACACCTTCGTCCTCAAACCGTCGGAGCGCGATCCCTCCGCCGTGATGGTTGTCTACGATCTCTTCCGGAAGGCCGGGTTCCCCGATGGCGTGTTGAACGTCGTGCATGGCGACAAGGAAGCCGTCGACGTGCTCCTGACCCACCCGGATGTGAAGGCGCTCTCCTTCGTCGGCTCCACGCCGATTGCCGAATACGTCTATTCCACCGGTACGGCGCACGGAAAGCGGGTGCAGGCACTGGGCGGCGCCAAGAACCACATGGTGGTGATGCCCGATGCCGACATGGACCAGGCCGCCGATGCCCTGATGGGCGCGGGCTATGGCTCCGCCGGCGAGCGCTGCATGGCGATCTCGGTCGCCGTTCCCATCGGCGAGGAAACCGCCGACCGGCTGGTGGAAAAGCTGATCCCGCGCGTGCAGGCGCTCAAGATCGGCCCGGCCACCGACAAGGACGCCGAAATGGGCCCGGTCGTCACCGAACAGCACATGCGCAAGGTGCTGGGGTACATCGACCAGGGCGAGAAGGAAGGCGCGGAGCTTCTGGTCGACGGGCGTGGCTTCACGCTTCAGGGCTATGAGAACGGCTATTTCGTCGGCGGCACGCTGTTCGACCGGGTGACGAAGGACATGACGATCTACAAGGAAGAGATCTTCGGTCCGGTGCTCTCGGTGGTGCGCGCCAAGGGCTACGAGGAAGCCCTGTCGCTGATCAACGAGCATGAGTACGGAAACGGCACCGCGATCTTCACCCGCGACGGCGATGCCGCGCGCGCTTTCGCCGACGGCATCGAGGTCGGCATGGTCGGCATCAACGTGCCGATCCCCGTGCCGGTCGCTTACTTTTCCTTCGGCGGCTGGAAGCGCTCGCTGTTCGGCGATCATTCGATCTACGGCGAGGAGGGCGTGCGCTTCAACACCCGGCTCAAGACGGTCACGACCCGCTGGCCCGCCGGCATCAAGGACGGGGCGGTCTACACCTTCCCGAACATGGACTGACGACAGCGATGACCCGTCCTTCCGCCATAGCAACGGTGCTTGTCGACGACGAGCGGGTGCGCGTCACGCGCTTCGACTTCGCGCCGGGCGCGGAGACCGGCTGGCACCGTTACGACATGGACTATGTCGTGACGCCCGTGACGGACTGTCATTTCCTGCTGGAGGAGCCCGGCGGCGCGGCCCGCAGGGTGGAGATGCCGGCAGGGGCGGCCTACCGCCGTCCCGCCGGGGTTGAGCACAATGTCGTCAACGGCGGCGATGCTCCGATGAGCTTCGTCGAAGTCGAACTCAAGAGTTAGGAGAGGCGTGATGAGCGCACCTGGAAAGAACATCCGCATCGACGGCGACCGGCTGTGGGACAGCCTGATGGAGATGGCGAAGATCGGACCGGGTGTTGCTGGCGGCAACAACCGCCAGACGCTGACCGATGCCGACAACGAGGGCCGCAGGCTCTATCAGTCGTGGTGCGACGCGGCCGGCATGTCGATGGGCGTCGACACGATGGGCAACATGTTTGCCCGCCGCGAGGGAACGGATCCCGACGCAAAGCCCGTCTATGTCGGTTCGCATCTCGACACGCAGCCGACGGGCGGCAAATACGACGGCGTCCTCGGCGTTCTCGGCGGACTGGAGCTGATCCGTACGCTCAACGACCTCAACATCAAGACCAAACGGCCGATCGTCGTCGTCAACTGGACCAACGAGGAAGGCACGCGGTATGCGCCCGCCATGCTTGCCTCCGGCGTCTTCGCCGGCATGCACGACGAGGACTGGGCCTATGACCGGGTCGATGCGGACGGCAAGAAGTTCGGCGACGAGCTGAAGCGGATCGGCTGGGTCGGCGACGAGCCGGTCGGATCGCGCAAGGACGAGATCCACGCCATGTTCGAGCTGCATATCGAGCAGGGTCCGATCCTGGAGGCAGAGGACAAGGACATCGGCGTCGTCACCCACGGCCAGGGCCTGTGGTGGTTGCAGGTGACCGTGACCGGCAAGGACAGCCACACCGGCTCCACGCCGATGCCGATGCGCAGGAACGCAGGTCTTGGCATGGCGCGCATGACCGAGCTGGTGCACGAGATCGCGATGAAGAACCAGCCGCGCGCGGTCGGCGCCATCGGCCATTGCGACGTTCATCCCAACTCGCGCAACGTCATTCCCGGCAAGGTGGTCTTCACCATCGACTTCCGCTCGCCCGACCAGGACACGCTCGACGGCATGAAGGCGGAATTCGAGGCCAAGGCCCCGAAGATCGCCGAGGAACTGGGCCTTTCCGTCGAGATTGAATCCGTCGGCCATTTCGACCCCGTCACCTTCGACGAGACCTGCGTCAAGGCGGTGCGCAACGCGGCCGAGCGGCTCGGCTATTCGCATCGCGACATCATCTCCGGCGCCGGTCACGACGCCTGCTGGATCAACCGCGTCGCGCCGACGGCGATGATCATGTGCCCCTGCGTCGACGGCCTGTCGCACAACGAGGCGGAGGAGATTTCCAAGGACTGGGCCACCGCCGGCGCCGACGTGCTGCTGCATGCGGTGCTGGACGCGGCGGAGATCGCGGAATGAACACCATTTGGCGCGCCGATTGGCGCGCCGCCCCCTAGACAACCGAAAGGTCCGACAAGAGGCCTCGCGGACACACCAGACAGAGGGATCAAGCCATGACCAGCAAAGTGATCAAGGGCGGAACGGTCGTCACGGCAGACCTAACCTATGAGGCGGACGTCAAGGTCGAGGGCGGCAAGATCGTCGAGATCGGCCCGAACCTTTCCGGCGACGAGGTGCTGGATGCCACCGGCTGCTATGTCATGCCGGGCGGCATCGACCCGCATGTGCATCTGGAAATGCCCTTCATGGGCACCTATTCGACCGACAATTTCGACAGTGGCACCAAGGCCGCCCTTGCCGGCGGTACGTCCGATGGTCGTCGACTTCTGCCTGCCCGCGCCGCAGCAGTCCCTGCTGGAAGCCATCCAGATGTGGGACAACAAGTCGACGATGGCCCATTGCGACTATTCCTACCACATGGCGGTCACCTGGTGGTCCGAGCAGGTTTTCAACGAGATGGAGACCGTCGTTCGGGAAAAGGGCATCAACACCTTCAAGCACTTCATGGCCTACAAGGGCGCGCTGATGGTGCAGGACGACGAGATGTTCGCGTCCTTCCAGCGCTGTGCGGCCCTCGGCGCGCTGCCGATGGTGCATGCCGAAAACGGCGACGTCGTTGCCGATCTCTCCGCGCGGCTTCTGGCGGAAGGCAACAACGGCCCCGAGGCGCATGCCTATTCCCGTCCGCCCGAGGTCGAGGGCGAGGCGACCAACCGCGCGATCATGATCGCCGACATGGCCGGCGTCCCGCTCTATGTCGTGCACACCTCGTCGGAACAGGCGCATGAGGCGATCCGCCGGGCCAAGCAGAACGGCATCCGCTGCTACGGCGAGCCGCTGATCCAGCACCTGACGCTGGACGACAGCGAATACCGTCATCCCGACTGGGATCATGCCGCGCGACGCGTGATGTCGCCGCCGTTCCGCGACAAGAAGCATCAGGACAGCCTCTGGGCCGGCCTTCAGGCGGGCACGCTGCAGGTGGTCGCGACCGACCATTGCGCCTTTTCCACCGAACAGAAGCGATACGGCGTCGGCGACTTCACCAAGATCCCCAACGGCACCGGCGGTCTGGAAGACCGCATGCCGATGCTGTGGACCCATGGCGTCGCCACCGGGCGGCTGACGATGAACGAATTCGTTGCCGTGACCTCGACCAACATCGCCAAGATCCTCAATATCTATCCCAGAAAGGGCGCGATCCTGGTCGGCGCCGATGCGGATATCGTTGTCTGGGATCCGGCGAAGGAAAAAACCATTACGGCGGCCAATCAGGTCTCGGCGATCGACTACAACGTCTTCGAGGGCAAGCATGTGAAGGGCCTGCCGCGCTTCACGCTGACCCGCGGCCGCGTCGGCTTCGCGGACGGCAAGGTCATCGAAAAGCAGGGCCACGGCCAGTTCGTCAAGCGCACGCCGTTCCAGGCGGTGAACAGGGCGCTGTCGACCTGGAAAGAACTCACCGCGCCGCGCAAGGTGGAGCGCACCGGCATTCCGGCAACCGGCGTTTGATCGCGATGGGCGAGACATCCCTTCCGGTCGGACAGCGACGAAGGCGGGATTTCCCCAGGTTTGGCCTGACACCCTTCGCGCACCGGTTTCCCGACGACGCCGGGGAGGTCGGCGTTCGGATCTGTGGCGAGGTTGAGCGGGAGGTGCGTCTGGAAGACCTGCTGCCCCATGTCCGGAGAACAAGCCAGGTCAGCGACTTTCATTGCGTGACCTCATGGTCCTGTACCGGCCTTGTTTGGGAAGGGTATCTGCTTGCCGATGTGCTGGCGGAGATCGACCGGGTCGCGGGCATCGGGGAGGCGGCGCGCGTCGTTATCGTGACGTGCCAAGACGGCTACGCGACGTCCCTCCCGCTTGAGGACCTGCACGCCGCAGATGTGCTTCTCGCCGACCGTTTGGACGGAGTGGCGCTCACGGTGGAGCACGGCGCGCCGCTGCGTCTCGTGGCTCCGGCACATTATGGTTACAAGAATGCCAAACACGTCGCCAAACTGAAGTTCGTCAGGGAGCAGAGCGACTTCCGCCCCCCGGGTCTCGGCTTTCTCGTCCACCCGAGGGGGCGGGTCGCCCTCGAGGAACGCGGGTCCGGGGTGCCGGGGTGGATCCTGAGATACCTGTATCGTCCCCTGATCGCTCCAAACGCCTTTCTGTTTCGTCGCGCGATGAGGAAATATGACGCCCGGCGTTCGCTTGGGACATCGTCCGGCGGTGACGTTGGGGACAAAAACACCGATCTCAGCGCGGGGCAGCAATGACGAGGGCCGCGGTCGTCGCCGGAGCGGCACCCAAGGGAAGAGAGTCAATGTCAACAAACGCCGATACAGTCATCGACATCGCCAACCTGTCGCTGACTTTCGAGACCAACGACGGTCCCGTCCATGCGCTTTCCGACATCGATCTCGCCATCGGCGAGGGCGAATTCGTCTCCTTCATCGGCCCGTCGGGCTGCGGCAAGACCACGCTCTTGCGCGTGATCGCCGACCTGGAGCAGCCGACCGGCGGATCGATCTCCGTCAACGGCATGACGCCGGACGAGGCGCGGCTCAAGCGCGCCTATGGCTATGTGTTTCAGGCCGCCGCGCTTTATCCCTGGCGCACCATCTCCGACAATATCGCGCTGCCGCTCGAGATCATGGGCATGGGAAAGGCGGAGCGCGAGGAGCGCATCAGGAAGAACATGGAGCTGGTCAATCTCGCCGGCTTCGAGCGCAAGTACCCTTGGCAGCTTTCCGGCGGCATGCAGCAGCGCGCCTCCATCGCACGCGCGCTCTCCTTCGATCCCGACCTGCTCCTGATGGACGAGCCCTTCGGCGCATTGGACGAGATCGTCCGCGATCACCTCAACGAACAGCTCCTGAAGCTGTGGGACAAGACCAACAAGACGGTGGTCTTCGTCACCCACTCGATTCCCGAAGCCGTGTTCCTTTCCACCAAGATCGTCGTGCTGTGTCCGCGACCCGGCCGCATCTACGACGTGATCGAAAGCGACCTGCCGCGCGACCGCACGCTCGACATCCGCGAAACGCCGGAGTTCCTGAAGATCGCGCACCGGGTGCGCGAAGGCCTCAGGGCGGGGCATTCTTATGATGACTGAGGCCATGCGGTTCGGGATCGGCTGGCGGGCGACCGAGATGACGCGGACGTGCGACGGCGACGTCGAGCGGTTTACGGTCGCCTCGCGGCAAAGGCCGATCGCCACCGTGGTGGCCGGCATTCCCGTCGTCTTTCTCGCCGTCGCGACGGCGGCCTATGCCGCGTCGCATCTCGATATCGTGACCCTCGCGATGGCCGGTCTGCTCGGCTACATGCTCTATGAGCTCGCACGGGCGAATTTTGGAACGGTCCTGCTGAAGATCCGGCAATCGGACGTCGAGGCAACCTCGATGCTGGTGCTGCCTGGCCTTGGCGCCGTGCCGCTCGCTCCGACGCGGCGGTGGCCCTTCACCGAGCTCGCCAGTGTGTCGATGGGCCAGACGGAATACGGCAAGGCCAAGACGAAACCGGTCGACTGGCCGGGCTATGGTCTCGACGTGAAGACCGCCGACGGCGCCTCCCGGCGCCTGGTGTCCGGCATCACGCTGGAGCAGGCCGGGGCCGTGCGGACTGTGCTTCTGGAGCGGATGGAACGGGGACGCGAGGAATGACCGCGACGTCGCTCGATTCGCGCAATGACGTGCCGCAGGCGGGACACACGCTCCAGCTCGGTCGCGTATGTGTCTATTCCGATGACGTTGGAACGCGCATCGATATTCCCTCGCGTCGCCCGGGCCCGGTCGTGGTCTTTCTGGGGGTCTGGTTGGCGGCGTGGACCTTTGCCGGCGTCGTGTCGCTCTCCGCCTTTCTTTGGCTCGCTCGCCGGGCCGGCGGTCTTTGCGATGTTCATCGGTGTGTGGTGCGTGGTCTGGGCGGGTGGATGGGTCGCAACCGCTGCGGCCTTCCTTTGGATGCTTGTCGGGCGCGAGGTGGTGATCCTGCGCGACGGCATCCTGACCAAGCGGGTGATCCTCCCCTGGGTCGGCGTCAGCCGCCACTACCACGCGGACCTGATTCGAAATCTTCGGCGCAACATGATTACCGGCGATCCGGAGACCCCGCAGGAAGACGGTGCCGGGATTCCACTCGGTCGCTATGGCGCGCTTGCCTTCGATCATGATGGCGAGACGGTCTATCTGGGCGCCGCGCTCGGTCCCGCGGCAGCCGGGGTCCTCATGGAAGCAATCGAAACCTGGCTCAAACAGCAGGGAGAGCCCGCATGAAGAGGTACAGCCGAATCCTCGGCCGGTCCCGCAAGCGCGCCGTGTCGACATCCGGCAAGGCGGTTGGTGCGCCACACGCCCGAGCGGAGGTGCGGACATGACATCAGCGACCCTCTCTCCCCTGGCCCGCTCCCCCTTTGCCGGACTGATGTCGGGCACCGCAGGCCCGGTTCTTGTCGTGGTCGCCGTGCTGCTGGCGGGCTGGTATCTCGCCGCCGTGCTGCTCAACACGCCGTTCCAGCGCGACATCTACAAGCGCGGCGGTGTAGAGGACGTTTCTATCGTCCAACTCGTCACCGATACGCTGGCGCAGGACCGTCCGGTGCTGCCGTCGCCGCATCAAGTTGCGGTCGAGATCTGGGAGACCACGGCGGAAAAGAGCATCACCTCCAAGCGCAGCCTCGTCTATCACAGCTCGATCACGCTTTCCTCCACGCTGCTCGGTTTCCTGATGGGAACGGTGCTCGGCATCCTGCTCGCCATCGGGATCGTGCACAGCCGGGTGCTCGACAAGAGCCTGATGCCCTGGGTGATTGCGTCGCAGACGATCCCAATCCTCGCCATCGCGCCGATGATCATCGTGGTGCTGAACGCGATCGGGATTTCGGGTCTTCTGCCCAAGGCGCTGATCTCGACCTATCTGTCGTTCTTTCCAGTTACCGTCGGCATGGTGAAGGGCCTGCGCTCGCCGGAAATCATCCAGCTCGACCTGATGAAGACCTATTCGGCATCGGCGTCGCAGACGCTGTGGAAGCTGCGCCTGCCGTCGGCTGCGCCTTATCTTTTCGCCTCGATGAAGGTTGGCGTTGCGGCGAGCCTTGTCGGCGCCATCGTCGGCGAATTGCCGACCGGCGCGGTCGCCGGGCTCGGCGCGCGCCTGCTCGCCGGCTCCTACTACGGTCAGACCGTACAGATCTGGTCGGCGCTGATCGTCGCTGCGGTCCTCGCCGCGGCGCTGGTGTCGCTGATCGGGCTGGCCGAGCGGAGTGCTCTCAAGCGAATGGGGATGGCACAATGACATCTGTTGCACAACGTGCAAGCGCGAAGAGCCCCGTCGCCGGGATCCTGTCGACCGGCGCGCTCGGCCTCGCCGTGGTGGCGATCCTGCTTCCGGTCATCCGCGGTGAAAGCCTTCGGCTCGACCTGATCGACACGCCATCGCTCGCGCTGGCGGTGGGGGCGGCCATCGTGCTGCTTGCGGCCTACCGGTTTGCCCGGGTCGGTCGCGTCTATGCCTGCATCGGGCTCGGCGGCGTGTCCTATGCGCTCGCCTTTGCCCTGATCGGGCTGATCACGCCGCACGCGGGCGATGCGGGAGCGGGGTTCTGGGCCTATCTGGTCGTCGCCTGGGCGATGGCCTGGCTGAGCGTGGAGGAAATGGCGGCGCTGGAGCCGCGCGATCCGGCGTTGCGGCGGCTCGTGGCGCTGGCGATCCCGCTCACCTTCGGCATCTGGTTGTTGATCCTTTGGCAGTTGCTGGTCGTCGGCTTCGCCGTGCCGCGCGTGCTCCTGCCGCCGCCCTCCGAGGTCTGGGTCCGCCTGCTGGCCTCTCCCGACATTCTCTGGAAGGATTTCCAGCAGACCTTCCTCAAGGGCGTGCTCATCGGATACGCCATCGGCTGCGGCTCGGGCTTCGTGGTCGCCATTCTGGTCGACCGGGTTCCGTTCCTGCGGCGCGGGCTGCTGCCCATCGGAAACCTGGTGTCGGCCCTGCCGATCATCGGCGTGGCGCCGATCATGGTGATGTGGTTCGGCTTCGACTGGCCGTCGAAGGCCGCCGTCGTCATCATCATGACGTTCTTTCCGATGCTGGTGAACACGGTGACGGGTCTTGCCGCAGCGGATCGCATCCAGCACGACCTGATGCACACATATGCGGCAGACTACCGCCAGACGTTGATCAAGATGCGGCTGCCGATGGCAATGCCCTTCATCTTCAATGCCTTGAAAATCAACTCGACGCTTGCGCTCATCGGGGCCATTGTTGCGGAGTTCTTCGGCACGCCCATCGTCGGAATGGGATTCCGCATTTCCACCGAGGTCGGGCGCATGAATGTCGACATGGTCTGGGCGTCGATTGCCGTTGCGGCGCTCGCCGGATCGCTTTTCTACGGCTTGGTGGCGCTCGTGGAACGGGTCGTCACCTTCTGGCATCCGTCAGTCCGGGGATAACGGACGGCGGGGCCGAAACCAGAGGGAGTAGGACATGAGAAAGACTTTGCTAGCCGCGGCCGCTATGGCCCTGGTCCTCGGGCCGGCTCAGGCGGCCGACGAGGTCACGCTGCAGCTGAAGTGGGTCACGCAGGGCCAGTTCGCCGGCTATTACGTGGCGCAGGACAAGGGCTTCTACGAAGAGGAAGGTCTCGACGTCACCATCAAGCCGGGCGGACCGGACATCGCTCCGCCGCAGGTAATCGCCGGCGGTGGCGCCGATGTCGTTGTCGACTGGATGCCCTCGGCCCTTGCCAGCCGCGAGCGCGGCGTTCCGCTGGTCAATATTGCCCAGCCGTTCAAGAAGTCGGGCATGATGCTGACCTGCCTGAAGGAAACCGGCATCACCAAGCCGGAGGATTTCCGCGGGCGCACGCTCGGCGTCTGGTTCTTCGGCAACGAGTATCCGTTCCTGTCGTGGATGAGCCAGCTCGGCATTCCGACCGACGGCAGCGACAACGGCGTGACCGTGCTCAAGCAGGGCTTCAACGTCGATCCGCTCCTGCAGAAGCAGGCCGACTGCATCTCGACGATGACCTACAACGAATACTGGCAGGTGATCGATGCGGGCATTCCCGAGGAGGAGCTGATCGTCTTCAAGTATGAGGAGCAGGGGTCCGCAACGCTGGAGGACGGGCTCTATGTTCTGGAGGAGAACCTCGAGGATCCGGCCTTCGTCGACAAGATGGCCCGCTTCGTGCGTGCCTCGATGAAGGGCTGGAACTATGCCCGCGAGAACCCGGACGAGGCCGCCGATATCGTGCTGGAAAACGATGCGACCGGTGCCCAGACCGAGAAGCATCAGCGGCGCATGGTGCGCGAGATCAACAAGCTGACCGAAGGCACCGACGGGACCCTCGACCTGGAGGACTACCAGCGCACGGTGATGACGCTTCTCAGCGGCGGGTCGGATCCGGTGATCACCAAGGAGCCGGAAGGCGCCACCACAACCGTGGTGACCGACAAGATGTAGGAAGTGTACTGACAATTCACGGCGCGGGGTGTGCAATCACATCCTGCGCCGTGAGCGTGATTGCAACCAAAAATACTTCATTCATCGCTAAATTTTTCTGGAAAGAAGGGCCCGGCGCAAGAATACAGGTTGCCATTTACCACTTGTTATGGCGACGCAACGTAGCGGTGTTGTGAGGCGTCGGGTGGAAACCGGCGCAGCCCAATAGCGACCGGATGCCCCCATGTTCAAGAATGCGTCAATCACGATAAAGCTCGTCGTCACGAGCAGCCTTGTGCTGTTCCTGACGCTTGTCTGCGGTATCTCCATCATTGCCTGGCAATCCTCGCGTATCGCCAAGGACATTGCCATTGGCGAGGCCAGGGCGGTCGGCGAGCGCGAAGCGCAGTCGATCCGTCGTCAGCTCGAAAAGGGTCTGACCACCACGGAAGGTCTGGCGCAGACCTTCACCGCGCTCAAGGCCAAGGGCGTGACCGATCGTCAGGCTTGGACGGCGGTCATCGAACAGAAGGTCCGCGGCGACAAGACCCTCTCGGGCGCCTGGGGCGTTGTCATCACCGACGAGCTTGACGGCCGCAATGCCGAATTCGCCAACGCCGACAGTTGGCACGACGCGACCGGCCAGTGGCGGCCCTATGTCTTCCGCAAGCCGGACGAGTCGCTGGGACATCGTCCGACGGGCGAGATCACCGATGCGCCCGACAAGGAGTGGTTCAATCACACCTATCGCACCGGCGAGCTGTTTGCGACCGAACCCTATACCTGGCCTGTCGGCAACGACACCGCGATCGGCGTGTCCATGTCCGCTCCGATCATGCTGGGCGCGAAGGTGATGGGTGTCGCCGGCATCGACGTCTTCGCCACCGGTTTTTCGGAGGAACTGGCGCAGATCAAGCCGCTCGATACGGGCATGATCACGCTCGTGTCGCAGGCCGGCACCTGGGTTGCGCATCCCGACACCTCGTTGATCGGCAAACCGTTCCGCGCCGCCTTTGCCGATGACGAGGTCGCCGGCCTCGATCGGGCTCTGGCGGCGATCACCGATGGACGGGCGCTCGACTACACCGGCTGGTCCCGCGCGCTCGGCGAGGACGTGATGCGCATGGTCATTCCGGTCAAGATTGGCGAGACGGGCCAAATTTGGTCGGTTCTCGTCAGCGTGCCGCTGTCGAGCCTGCATGCGGCGTCCCAGACCATCGTGATGTGGGTCGTCGGGGTCGGCTTGGTTCTGCTCATCGGGGTAGGCGCGGCACTCTATATCGTTGGCCAGCGTATCATCCGCAGGCCAGTGGAGCGCACGCTGGAGCATATCCAGGCGCTGATCGATGGCAACTACGATGTGGACATCGACACCGCCGACCGCGCCGACGAGATCGGCCGCATCGGCAAGGCGCTGGAGGTGTTCCGCGAAAACTCCGCGCAGGCGGAAGCCCTGTCGGCCCAGCAGGAAGATGAGCAGAAGCGCCGAATTGCCCGCGCGGAACAGGTCGCCCGGCTGACGAGCGACTTCGATGCCTCGGCCGCGCAGCTCTTGCGATCGGTGGCTCACTCCGTGGAGAACCTGAACGCTGCCGCCGGCGAGTTGACCGGCGCGGCGGAAAACACCAGTGCGCAAAGCACGGCGGTGGCGGCTGCTTCCGAAGAGGCATCCTCCAATGTCGGTACCGTTGCGGCGGCCGCCGAGGAACTGTCCGCCTCCGTTTCCGAGATCTCGCGTCAGGTGCGCACCTCGGCCGATATCGCGGAAAGCGCGGTGTCGCAGGCAAAGCAAACCAACACCAAGATCGAGGGGCTGTCGGTCGCCGCGAGCCGCATCGGCGAGGTGGTGAAACTGATCAACGACATCGCCGAGCAGACCAACCTGCTGGCGCTGAACGCCACGATCGAGGCGGCGCGCGCCGGCGAGGCGGGCAAGGGCTTTGCGGTCGTTGCAGCCGAGGTCAAGGAGCTCGCCACCCAGACCTCCAAGGCCACCGATGAGATCGTCACCCAGATCCAGCAAGTGCAGACGGAAACCGATGGTGCGGTGGGTGCGATCCGTGAGATTTCGCGCACCATCGAGGAGATCAACCGGATTTCCGGCAGCATCGCCGCGAGTGTCGAGCAACAGGGGGCTGCGACCAACGAGATCGCCATGAATGTTCAGGAAGCGACCGCCGGCACGCAGGACGTTTCACGCAATATCGCCGGTGTGTCGGAAGCCGCGCGGACAACCGGCGGCGTGGCGCTACGCATTCGCCAGGATGCGGAGGCGCTGCAGAATGAGGAAAAGCGGCTGCGGCAGAAGGTCGAGTCCTTCCTCGCGGGGATCCGCGAAGCGAGCTGACGGCCTCGTCCCGTGCGAACGGTCCAACCCGACGAAAAAAGCGAATGGCGCGCCTTGGGGGCGCGCCATTCGCCAGACTGCTGACAAAGCCCTGGCTTTTGCCGGGGTTTTTGATTCACTCAGCTATGTTGAGACAAGCGACGCCGGATCGGACGACCCTCGAGATGGTAACGCTCGACAGTCTGGTTCCGAAGGATCACCTTCCTCGCAAGATCGACGCGGTGATCGTTTTTTGGTCATTCATGGCCGTGTCGAGGGGCTTTGCTGTCCGGACAACGGTCGCCCGGCGCTTGATGCGACCTTGATGTTCAAGGCCCTGTTCGTGGGGTATCTGTTCGGCGTCCGGCCGGAACGCCAGGTGCTGCGCGAGATCGAGGTGAACGTCGCCTACCGCTGGGTCTTGCGGCTGAAGCCTGCCGACACCACCGCGCTCGGCATGATGCGCAGGAAACAGTTCGCCGACGAGGGCGCCGTCGATGGCCACCGTTGCCCTGACGGCCAAATGCCCGCCTACGCCACGACCGAGCGGAACGGATACCGCCATTACAACTCCGGCCCCGCCGTCTGCAAGGCCTGCCCGCGTCTCGCCTCCTGTACCTCAAACGCTAGGGCGCAGCGCCCCCCCCCCAACCGTCATGCCCGGGCCGATCACCGCGACCGCGTCGACGCCAAACAGCTTCACGGTCACCGCACGCACGGCTTTGATGTCTGTGGATGGTGCAGGTGCAATGCCTCCTCGCCGCCACCGCTCAAGACATCAAGAAGATCGCAGTGGCGCTGACCGCAAAATCCCACCCAACACCGGCGCAAGGCCGCGCGACTCGTCGCCGGCGGACCTCCCGAACAAAAAAACACCGCAAACCCGTGCCAAAGAAAAACCCCGCCAAAAATGACGGGGTTTGTCAGGGGGCCAAAGCAGCGGATCGCTCCGCGGCTTTTTCGTATCTCGCTTCAAGAAGGCGTCCGTGCGGGCCGCCCCTTCAGGCTCGGCAGGCTCAGTTCGGCTTCTGGGCCGCTGCCTCGTTCGCCTGACCCATGTTTTGCCGGTACAGCGCGGCGAAATCGATCGGGTCGAGCATCAGCGGCGGGAAGCCGCCGTTGCGCGAGGCATCGGCGAGAATGTTGCGCGCGAAGGGGAAGAGCATGCGCGGGCATTCGATCAGCACGAAGGGATGAATGTGCTCTTCCGGAACGCCGGTGACACGGAACAGGCCCGCATAGACCAGCTCGATCGCGAAAACGGCCATGTCCGCCGTCTTGGCGTTGGCGGTGAGGGTGATCACCACCTCATACTGGCTCTCGCCCATCGGCTGGGCCGCGACATTGACGTTGATGTCGAGCTTAGGCTGTTCCTTGGGCTGGAGCGATCCCGGTGCATTGGGGTTTTCGAAGGAAAGATCCTTGATGTACTGGGCGACGATGCTCATGCCGGGAGCGGAAGCCCCCTCGTTGGCCTGTCCCGCGGCCGCGTCGTTCGTCTCGGTCATTTTCGGTGTCCTGTGTTGTCTTGCCGTATCGGTCCCGTATCCGGGTGTCCGGCCGTTCGGCAGGCCAGGCCAAGGATGGCACGGCCGCGTCCACTGCGTCGCGCAAGGTCCAGCGGTTCACGCGAGAGACCTGCAAACCCGTCGACGGGTGGCTAGCATGGGGGAGACAGGCTGCACAAGGTTTGATTGACGCAGGTGTCCCCACGGGCGAAAACCGCTGCAAACTGCCGCCCCACGCATGCGCTGGAAACGCCATGGTTCAAACCGACACTCCGGATCTCGGCTCGCCCCACCGTCGCCTCAAGCTCGACACGCTGGTGCGGCTGCGCTGGCTTGCCATCGCCGGCCAGAGCGCGGCCCTGCTGGTCGTCCACTACGGTCTCGGGTATCCGTTTCCGCTCGCTCCTTGCATGGCGCTGGTGATCGCCTCCGCCTGGCTCAATATCTATGTGAAGGTGCGCACCCCCCAGTCGCACCGGCTGTCGGAACGCTCGGCGGCGCTGCAACTGGGCTTTGACCTTACCCAGGTCGGTGGCCTCCTCTATCTGACAGGCGGCCTCGGCAACCCTTTCGCCTTCCTGCTGCTTGCGCCGGTGATGGTCTCGGCCACAGGGCTGTCGTCGCGCAACACGCTGGCGCTCGGCGCGTTCGCCGCCGCGATCGCCTCGCTGCTCACCGTCTTTCACCAGCCCCTGCCCTGGCCGGAGGAAGAGACCTTCCACCTCCCGCGGGTCTATGCGACCGGCGTCTGGGTCGCGCTCATGTGTTCCATCGCCTTCATGGGCGCCTATGCCTACCGGGTGGCGGAAGAGGCGCGCCAGCTTTCCGATGCGCTTTCGGCGAGCGAGCTCGTGCTTGCGCGCGAGCAGCACCTGCATGCGCTCGACGGCCTCGCCGCGGCGGCGGCGCACGAACTGGGCACGCCGCTCGCCACCGTCTATCTGACGGCCAAGGAGCTGATGCGCGACATGGAGCGCGCACCGCAGGGGACCGACATGCCCGAAACGCTGCGCGACGACCTGGCGCTGATCCTGTCGCAGGCGGAGCGCTGCCGGGACATTCTCTCCAAGCTCTCCTCGCTGTCGGACGACCGCGACGAGCATTTTCGCGGGGAGCCGCTGTCGCATCTCATCGAGGAGGTGGTGGAACCCTGCCGGGCCTTCGGCATCGACATCGCCGTCGACATGCAAGGCGAGGGCGCGGAACCGATCGGCATGCGCAATCCGGCGATCCACTACGGTCTCGGCAACATCCTGGAGAATGCCGTCGACTTTGCCAGGAGCAAGGTGACGATCACCGGGCGCTGGGATGCGCGCCAGCTCACCATCGAGATCGCCGACGACGGCACGGGCTTTGCTCCCGATGTGATCACTCGGCTGGGCGAGCCTTATGTGACCGCCCGCGGCCCGCGCGACGAACGCACCGGACAGGGCGACACCGGCGGTGGCCTGGGGCTCGGCTTCTTCATCGCCAAGACGCTGCTGGAGCGCACGGGTGCGGATTTGCGCCTGCGCAACCGCACGCCGCCGACCCGCGGCGCGGTGGTGCGCATCGCCTGGCCGCGCGGGGTCGTGCAGAGCGGTCGTGGCGCAGGTGCCGTTACGTGGCATGATGGCGCAGGCGAAATTGCCGCAGCCGAAGGGACGGACGTACAATTGCCCCGCCCGGAAAGCTCCATATAACAGTGTGCAGATGAAACGATTACGATGGTGCGCCAAGAATGAGCGACGAACCCGGCACGGATAGCGAACTCGGAACCCTCCTGATCGTCGACGACGATCGCCCCTTTCAGCAGCGGCTGGCACGGGCCATGGAAAAGCGCGGCTTCGTCACGGAGACCGCCGACAGCGTGCGAGAAGCGCTCGACAAGCTGCGCATCGACGCCCCGGATTATGCGGTCGTTGACATGCGGCTGGAGGACGGCAGCGGCCTCGATGTGGTTGAAGCCCTCAGGGCGCGCCGTCCCGAAGCGCGGATCGTCATCCTTACCGGCTACGGCAATATCGCGACCGCGGTAACGGCCGTGAAGCTCGGCGCCGTCGACTATCTGGCAAAGCCCGCGGACGCGGACGACGTGCTTGCAGCTCTCATGTCCTCCGGCGGGGACAAGGCGCCGCCGCCGGAAAACCCGATGTCGGCAGACCGCGTGCGCTGGGAGCACATCCAGCGCGTCTACGAATTGTGCGGGCGCAATGTGTCGGAGACCGCAAGACGGCTCAACATGCATCGGCGCACGCTGCAGCGCATCCTGGCAAAGCGCGCGCCGCGCTGACCCCGTGCCGCCACGGGGCAATCCGCCGCGCAGGCATCATACTCTAGAGCATGTCGAGGGACATCGCGCGCACCCCCGGGTCGAGGGCGTCATGAAGCCGGTTGGCCGCCGCCTGCGCGAACCGCAGCATCACGGCCT
Organism: Tetraselmis striata; assembly: GCA_006384855.1. Taxonomy (NCBI): domain Eukaryota; kingdom Viridiplantae; phylum Chlorophyta; class Chlorodendrophyceae; order Chlorodendrales; family Chlorodendraceae; genus Tetraselmis; species Tetraselmis striata. Next base: position 211,975 of record VCJN01002827.1, read on the forward strand.
TTCGCCGCGCGGCAGCAAGCCTGTGCTCCGGGGCGTCGCGCAGCACCTCCGCGCCGAAGCCGTCGGAGAGAATGAACCCGGCATCGACGGGAAACGGATCGAGGCCGACGCTGGGGTGACTGGCAAAGAACAGCCGGTCGCAATGGGCGCGGTAGTCGGGCCACTTGTCGTCGGCGCGCAGATCCGCAAGCGACGACTTCACCTCCACGATCCAGATCTCCCCACCGGGACCGAGCGCCGCCAGATCGGCGCGCCGGCCGGAGGCGAGGGTCAGTTCGCCGACACAGGCGAATCCTTGCGCGCGCAGCAGACGCGCCGCGCCGCGCCAGACACGGATCGCCATCTCGGACTGACGTCCATCGACCAGCGGCTGGTCAAGCTCGATCCGGTTCGCCGTCATGTCCTGCGCTCCTCGTCCTGCATCGCCTGAAGTTCATGGTTTGTTCAGCCGCAGTCTAACCGGCGGGCGCCGGTCAGGACAAGAGGCAGGGCGTTTTGCAAGGGAGTCGAAGGCGCCCCGAAGCGGCAAAGTGAATGCGTGACCGCGCGGAACCGGAGCTCCGCGCGGCTTTTAATCCGTCAACGGCAGTCGAGGAAGCCGCAGATCGCGCGCACGTCCTTGAGCACGGGTTCGGCGATGGCGCCGGCCCGTTCCGCACCGTCCTTGAGAACCGCATCGATGCTTGCCGGATCGGCGAGCAGCCGGTTCATCTCGTCGGCGATCGGCGCGAGTTTCTCCACCGCCAGATCGGCGAGCGCCGGCTTGAACACCGAAAACGGCTGGCCGCCGTATTCGCCAAGCACCGTCTCGCGGGTTCCGCCGGAAAGGGCTGCGTAGATACCTACGAGGTTGGCGGCTTCCGCACGGCCGTCCAGACCGTCCGGCTCGCCCGGAAGCGGCTCGGGGTCGGTCTTGGCCTTGCGGATCTTCTTGGCGATGTCGTCGGCCGTGTCGCGCAGGTTGATGCGCGACAGGTCGGACGGGTCGGACTTCGACATCTTCTTTGTGCCGTCGCGCAGCGACATGATGCGCGTCGCCGGTCCCGCGATCAACGGCTCCGTCAGCGGGAAGAAGAGTTCGTCGGGGAGTTCCGGGCTGGGGGTCGGGTTGGGCACGCCGAGACCGAGCTCCGCAATCCGCTCGGCGAAATCGTTGTTGAACTTCTGCGCGATGTCGCGGGTCAGCTCCAGATGCTGCTTCTGGTCGTCGCCGACCGGCACATGGGTGGCCCGATAGGCGAGGATGTCGGCGGCCATCAGGGTCGGATAGGCAAAGAGACCCACCGAGGCGTTTTCCCGGTTCTTGCCCGCCTTTTCCTTGAACTGCGTCATGCGGCTCAGCCAGCCCATGCGCGCGATGCAATTGAAGATCCAGGCAAGCTCGGCATGCTCCTTGACCTGGCTCTGGTTGAAGATGATCGCCTTCTTCGGATCGATCCCGGCCGCCAGATAGGCCGCCGTCACTTCGCGCGTCGTCCGCGACAGGGTCGCCGGATCGTGCTTTGCGGTGATGGCATGCAGGTCGACGACGCAATAGATGGTCGGCATCTCGTCCTGCAGCGGAACGAAACGCGAGATCGCGCCGAGATAATTGCCAAGGTGAAGGTTGCCGGTGGGCTGGACGCCCGAAAACACGCGCGGCGAAAAGCTGGTCAAAACACAGTCCCCCAGTTTGGACCTTTGGGATGGGCGCCGGAACAGGATGTGCCGGCGGGGACGCACCGCGGATTGCGGTGCGCCTCCCGCGCGGACTTATGAAGAAGCGGCCGGAAAGAGGCAAGGGGTATGCGCCCCGAAGGTCCGGGATCCTCAGGCTTGCGCAGGGTTTCTATGCGAATCGCGGCGCAAGCGTCATGCTGCCGAGGCACTTGGGTGGCGCGCAGATGCGTCGTTTCGACCCTTCCGGTATATTCCCAATTCACTAAATGTGTTTTTTTGCGATATAGACTGCAAGGAAATGAAGTCGCGGCTGCACGGCGCGCGCAACGACACGGCGGTTCGAACCGTCAGGGCGGAAGCACGAGGTCCCGGAGGCCGGAATGGATTACGAGAGCTTCTTTCGGAGCGAAATCGAGGGTTTGCACGAAGAAGGCCGCTACCGCGTGTTCGCGGATCTCGAGCGGCATGCCGGACAGTTTCCCAGGGCGACACGCTATACCGGCGACGGTGCGCATGAGGTTTCGGTCTGGTGCTCGAACGACTATCTCGGCATGGGTCAGAATGCGGTCGTGACCGATGCGATGCATGAGGCGATCACGCGCTGCGGCGCCGGCGCCGGCGGCACGCGCAACATCTCGGGCACGAACCACTATCACGTCCTGCTCGAGCAGGAGCTTGCCGACCTGCACGGCAAGGAAGCGGCGCTTCTATTCACGTCCGGCTATGTCTCGAACTGGGCCGCGCTCGGCACGCTGGCCGCGCGCCTTCCCGGCTGCGTGGTTTTGTCGGACGCGCTCAATCACGCCTCGATGATCGAGGGCATTCGCCATTCGCGCGCGGAAAAGCGGATCTGGAAGCACAATGACGTCGCCGATCTGGAGCGTCAGCTGGCCGAGATCGAGCCGGGCCGTCCGAAGCTGGTCGCCTTCGAATCGGTCTACTCGATGGATGGCGACATCGCGCCGATCAAGGAGATCTGCGACGTCGCCGACAAATACGGCGCCATGACCTATCTCGACGAGGTGCATGCGGTCGGCCTCTACGGTCCGCGCGGCGGCGGCATCGCCGAGCGCGAAGGGCTGATGGACCGCCTGACCGTGATCGAGGGAACGCTGGGCAAGGCTTTCGGCGTGATGGGCGGCTATATCGCGGCCTCCGAAGCGCTCTGCGATTTCGTGCGCTCCTTTGCCTCCGGCTTCATCTTCACCACGGCACTGCCGCCGTCGCTCGCTGCCGGCGCGCGCGCGTCGATCCAGTTCCTCAAGTCCGCGGACGGCGAGGCGCTGCGCAGCCGTCAGCGCAACCGCGTCGCGACGCTGCGCCGCCGGCTCGACGCTCTCGGGATCCCGCATCTGCCGAACCCCAGCCATATCGTTCCGGTGATGGTCAAGGATCCGGTGAAGTGCAAGATGCTCTCCGACATCCTGCTCGACAGCTATGGCGTCTACATCCAGCCAATCAACTATCCGACGGTTCCCAAGGGGACCGAGCGGCTTCGCATCACGCCGTCGCCGCTGCACACCGATGCCGACATCGAGCATCTGGTGCGGGCGCTGGAAGCGCTGTGGTCGCAATGCGCGCTCAGCCGCGCCGTCGCCTGACGCACCTCAATCTCGCTGAAAATTAGAAAACGCCGGTCCACTGGGCCGGCGTTTTTCGTTGTATCGGCAGGGGTACCCACGCGCTAGCGCGTCGCCCCCGGCATATGGGCGCATTCGGGCCAGGCCGCGCGGAACGCATCATAGACGAAGACCGGCCCGCGACCCCGGGCGCGCTCGGGATGGCGGCTCGCATGTTCCAGCACCGCCTTGCGCAGGCCGTTGGCGTCCGTTCCGGCGGGCACGCAGGACGCCCGCCCCGATCAGGAAGGCATCCAGCGCGCCCTGCAGGTAGCCAAGACAGAAGGTGACGGCGACCGGATTTTCCGTTGGCCCGGTGGCGCAAAGGCCGGAAATCTGCTCGCCGCTTTGCCAGCCGCCGCTCTGTGCGGCGGCGGCACCGGACAGCGAGGCCGTGGCGGCAAGCGCTCCGGCGAGCGCCGCAATGATCCGTATCCTCAAGACCTTTTGCATCACGTCCTGTCCCGATTGCCATCAAGTCACGGCAATCCTTGGACGAGTCGCGCCGGAGCGCAAGTTTGCACCGGAGCGCAACGAGCGCCCGTCAAGCCCAGACGAAGATGCAGATCGCGTAGACGATGGCGACGACCAGCGGCACGACGAGCATCGGTCCTGCCAGGCCCAGCATTCCCAGCACGAAGGGGCCGACGAAGCCGAGCCACGCGAGGAAGATGAAGGCGCTGCCGAGCAGCGAGATGAAAAGCCGGTCGCCGCGCGTGGTGTCCAGTCCGAGAATGCCGTGGCGCGGGCCGCCGCCCGGCGAGGCATATTCCCAGATCGACATGACCGCGAAACAGATCCCGATGAAGATGAAGAAGCCTGCGGTCGGCCCCGTCCATGCCATCCAGCTCAAACCCATGACGAGTGTCTCCCCTGATATGGCGCGTCAGACGCGGCCGAGCGCGAAGCCCTTGGCGATGTAGTTGCGCACGAAGTAGATGACGAAGGCGCCCGGAATGATGGTCAGCGTACCGGCGGCCGCAAGCAAGCCGAGCTCGTAGCCGGAGGTGCTCGCCGTTCGGGTCATGGTCGCCGCGATCGGCTTCGCGTCCACCGAGGTCAGCGTCTTTGCCAGAAGAAGCTCGACCCAGGAGAACATGAAGCAGAAGAAGGCCGCGACGCCGATGCCGGCGGCAATCGTCGGCACGAAGATCTTGAGGAAGAACGACCAGAACGAATGGCCGTCGACATAGGCCGTCTCGTCGAGTTCCTTCGGCACGCCGGACATGAAACCCTCGAGGATCCACACCGCCAGCGGAATGTTGAACAGCGTATGCGCCAGCGCCACGGCCAGCGGCGTGTCGAACAGGCCGACCGCCGAGTAGAGCTGGAAGAACGGCAGCGCGAAGACCGCCGGAGGCGCCATCCGGTTGGTCAGGAGCCAGAAGAACAGGTGCTTGTCGCCCAGGAAGCGGTAGCGCGAAAAGGCATAGGCCGCCGGCAGCGCGACCAGCACCGAGATCACCGTGTTGATCGCCACATAGGTGATCGAGTTGACATAGCCCATGTACCAGGTCGGATCGGTGAAGATCGTCACGTAGTTTTCCAGCGTGAACTCGCGCGGAAACAGTGTGAACTCGCCGAGGATCTCGTTCGTCGTCTTGAACGACATGTTGATGAGCCAATAGATCGGCAGCATCAGGAACAGGATGTAAAGCACCGGGACGTAACGGCTGGTCCGTGTCATCGCTTTGGCTCCGTCACTGTTGTTCGTTGCGCATCATCAGGGTGTAGAACACCCAGCTGAGCGCGAGAATGATGAGGAAGTAGATCAGCGACATGGCGGCCGCCGGTCCAAGGTCGAACTGGCCGAGCGCGATCTTCACCAGGTCGATCGACAGCAGCGTCGTCGAATTGCCCGGTCCGCCGCCGGTGAGCACCGACAGTTCCGTGTAGATCATGAAACTGTCCATGAAGCGCAGCAGCACGGCGATGGTCAGCACCCGCTTCATCTTCGGCAGCTGGATGTAGCGGAACACGGCAAAGGGCTTGGCGCCATCGATCTTCGCCGCCTGGTAATAGGCGTCGGGGATCGAGACGAGACCCGCATAGGCCAGCAGAACCACCAGAGATGTCCAATGCCAGACATCCATCAGGATCAGCGTGAACCAGGCGTCGCCGGGCTGGCGGGTGAAATTGTAGTCGAAGCCGAGCGCGTTGAGGCTGCGGCCGAGCAGGCCGATGTCGGGCAGCGCGAAGATGTTCCACATCGCCCCCACCACGTTCCACGGAATGAGCAGCGGCAGCGCCATCAGCACGAGACAGACCGGCACCCAAGGCCCCTTCTTCGGCATGGTCAGCGCGATGGCGACGCCGAGCGGCACCTCGATCAGCAGGATCGTGAAGGTGAAGGCCAGCTGGCGGAACAGGGCATCGTGAAAGCGCTCCGACTGGAGCACCTGCTCGAACCACATCACGCCCGCCCAGAAGAAGACGTTGTCGCCGAAGGTTTCCTGGACCGAGTAGTTGACCACCGTCATCAGCGGAATGACCGCATTGAAGGCAACGAGCGCCACCACGGGCAGAACGAAGAACCAGGCTTTGTTGTCGTGTGTCTTGTTCATCTTGCTTCCCCGCCTCAGGCCACGATCCAGCCGTCGCGATAGACGGCTGTATGGTCGGGATCGAAGAGCAGATGCGCCTGCTCCTGCGGAATGTCGCCGCCTTCCGGCACCAGCAACTTGATACGCGTTTCGGCGGCCTCAGCCTCGACGATGCGGAACCGGCCGGCGTCGCTGACCTTCACCACCCGCGCCGGCAGTCCGCCGGTATCGCCAGCCTCGGCAAAGCGGACGAACTCCGGCCGCACACCGACCTCGAGCTTGCCCGATGCCGAGCCCAGATTGCCGCTGCCGCCAGCCTGGACGGCAATGCCCGCGACATGGGGGCGACCGTCGGCAACCTCGCACGGCAGCACGTTCATGCCAGGCGATCCGATGAAATGGCCGACGAACGTGTGCTGAGGCCGCTCGAACAGATCCACCGGCGTGCCGATCTGCACCACCTCGCCCTGGTTCATCACCACCACCTTGTCGGCGAAGGTCAGGGCCTCCGTCTGGTCGTGGGTGACGTAGATCATCGTGGTGCGGACGCGCTGGTGCAGCTCCTTCAGCTTGGAGCGCAGCTGCCATTTCAGATGCGGGTCGATCACCGTCAGCGGTTCGTCGAACATGATGGCGTTGACGTCCGAGCGCACAAGTCCGCGTCCGAGCGAGATCTTCTGCTTGCCGTCGGCGGTCAGGCCCGCGGCCCGGTTGTCCAGCATATGGGTGAGGTCGATCATCCCGGCGATCTCGCGGACCCTCTGGTCCACGTGCTTCTCGTCGACGCCGCGATTGCGCAGCGGAAAGGCCAGATTGTCGTAGACGGTCATCGTGTCGTAGACGACCGGGAACTGGAACACCTGGGCGATGTGGCGCTGTTCGGGCGTCAGGTCGGTGACATCCTGCCCGTCGAAGAACACGCGCCCGTGGGTCGGACGCAACAAGCCGGAGATGATCGACAACAGCGTGGTCTTGCCGCAGCCGGAGGGACCAAGCAACGCATAGGCGCCGCCGTCTTCCCATTCCAGGTCCAGCTGCTTCAGCGCCCAGTCGCTGTCCTGCGTCGGGTTCGGCATATAGGCATGCCGGAGCGTATCGAGAACGATTTTCGCCATTGCCTGCGTCCCTCCTCAGATCTCGATCCGGCGGCCGTCGCCGTCGAAGACAAGCGCCTTCGACATGTCGGCGAAAAGCCGCTGATCGGTTCCGACCTCAAACGGATGAATGCCGTGGGACTGGGAGACCCAGGTCTCGCCCTGCACGGTGAAGTGAATGACGCTCTCCGATCCCGACAGTTCGGTGACGAGCACATGCCCGTCGACGGGAACCGGGTTGTCGCCGTCCGGGGTTGGCGCGACATGATGCGGCCGGATGCCGAGCGTATAGGCCCGTCGGCAAGCGCTGCGAAGGCCCCCGACGCCGGGAATTCGGTATCCTGGCCAAAGCGGAAGACCTGGCCGGCCTTGGTGACCGACGCGATATTGATCGGCGGCTCGGAGAACACCTGCGCGCTGACCAGATCGCGCGGATTGCGATAGACCTCCGCGGTCGGGCCGAACTGGGTGACCCGGCCTTCATGCAGGCAGGCGGTATGGCCGCCGAACAGCAGCGCCTCGACCGGCTCCGTGGTGGCATAGACCACGATGCAGTCGCGGTCGGCGAAAAGCCGGGGCAATTCGTCCCGCAACTCCTCGCGCAGCTTGAAATCGAGGTTGGCGAGCGGCTCGTCGAGCAGCACGAGGTCGGCGTCCTTGACGAGCGCGCGGGCCATGGCGGTGCGCTGTTGCTGACCGCCGGAAAGTTCCGATGGACGGCGCGACAGCATCGGCGAGAGCTTGAGCAGCTCGGCCATGGTGCCGACGCGGCGCTTGATCTCCGCCTCGTCGATCTTCGCCACCCGCAGCGGCGAGGCGATGTTCTCGTAGACGCTCATGTTCGGATAGTTGATGAACTGCTGATAGACCATCGACACGTTGCGGCGGCGCACGGAGACGCCCGTGACGTCCTGGCCGCCGAACCAGACGGTTCCGGCGGTCGGACGCTCCAGCCCGGCCATCAGCTTCATCATCGTCGTCTTGCCGGCGAGCGTGGTGCCAAGCAGGATGTTGAAGCTTCCCGGCTCGCAGACCAGATCGGTCGGATGGATATGAATATCGGCGCCTGCCCGCAGACCGACGCCCCTCAGTTCAAGGGACATGATTGCCGCCTTCAGCATTGGATCGTGTGAGGGTGTCAGGGTTTGCGCGGCCCGAAGTCCGCGTCCGCCTACCCAACGGGCGTGTTTCGCGTCGAGATCAACGTCGCGAAAGGGCGGCCCGGGGAATATCCCCGGGCCGCTGTGTGATCAGGCCGTGATCACTTCTCGGCCCAGCGCTTTCACGAGTTCGTCGTAGTTGACGGTCTCGCCCTGCGGCTTTTCGTTGTCCAGCTTCGCCTTGGCGCCGCCCTTGCCGAGCCACTCGGACGGATCCTTGGGCTCGTTCAGACGCGGACCGCAACCGCCGTAGGTGCCATTGGCCTCATCCGCACGCTGCATGCGGGCCATGATGGTGTCCATCTCGCCAGCGAGACGGTCCATGGCTTCCTGCGGGGTGAACGCACCGGAGTTGACGTCGCCGATCTGCTGCCACCACAGCTGGGCCAGCTTCGGATAGTCCGGCACGTTTGATGCCGGTCGGGGACCAGCGGACCCGGTCGGGCGAACGGTAGAACTCCACCAGACCGCCGAGCTTCGGAGCGCGTTCGGTGAAGCTTTTCGTGGTTTGACCGTGGAGTCACGAATGAAGGTGAGACCAACGTGGCTCTTCTTCACGTCCACCGTCTTGGACGTGACGAACTGGGCGTAGAGCCATGCAGCCTTGGCACGGTCCTCGGGCGTGGACTTGAGGATCGTCCAGGAGCCCACGTCCTGATAGCCGACCTTCTGGCCTTCCTGCCAGTACGGACCGTGCGGAGACGGCGCCATCCGCCACAGCGGGTTGCCCTCGGCATCGACGGTGTTGTTGCCCTCCGACTGCGGCGCGACCATGGAGGCCGTGAACGCGGTGTACCAGAAGATCTGCTGGGCGACGTTGCCCTGGCTGAGCGCCGGGAGCGACTGGTAGAAAGTCGTAATCGGCCGCACCCGGAGGCGCGTATTTGCGCAGCCACTCGTCCCACTTGCGGATGGCATAGACGGCAGCCGGGCCGTTGGTCGCGCCACCGCGGGACACCGAAGCACCCGAGGGATTGCACGAGCCTTCCTCCATGCGGATGCCCCATTCGTCGATCGGCACGCCGTTCGGCTCGCCCGGGAGACCCGGCGCCGGCCATGGACAGCCACGCATCGGTCATGCGCCAACCGAGGTCCGGCGCGCGCTTGCCGTAGTCCATATGGCCGTAGATTGCGAACGCCGTCGATTTCCTTGACATCCTCGGAAAAGAATTCGGCGATATCCTCATAGGCCGACCAGTTGACCGGAACACCGAGATCGTAGCCGTATTTTTCCTTGAAGGCGGCCTGCAGGTCCTCGCGATCGAACCAGTCCTTGCGGAACCAGTAGAGGTTTGCGAACTGCTGGTCGGGCAACTGATAGAGATCGCCGTCCGGGCCGGTGGTGAAGCTGATCCCCATGAAGTCGTCGAGATCAAGCGTCGGCGACGTGACATCCTTGCCTGCACCCGCCATCCAGTCCGTCAGATTGACGGCCTGCTGAAGACGCGAGTGCGTGCCGATGAGGTCGGAGTCGTTGACATAGGCATCATACAGATTGCGGTTGGTCTGCATCTGCGTCTGAACGGCCTGAACCACTTCGCCTTCGCCGAGGATCTGGTGGTTGACCTTGATGCCGGTGATTTCCTCGAACGCTTGGTCAGCGTCTTGGATTCATAATCGTGGGTCGGAATACCCTCCGACAGCACGTTGATCTCCAGGCCCGCGTAGGGCTTGGCCGCATTGATGAACCATTCCATTTCCGCCATCTGCTGATCTTTCGTCAGCGCGGAGGGCTGGAATTCGTTATCAATCCACTTCTTCGCCTCCTCGGGTCCGGCGAAAGCCGACCCCGAACCCGCGATAAGCGCTGCAGCAGCCACGGCTGCCAGCATCTTGTGTCGCATTTGGTTTCCTCCCTTGCGAAACTGCGACTTGACTATCAAACGAAAAAAAGTGAACGTCAACCCGAAAACTGACTTGCCATTTTTTGCGCGCTGGGCTCAAATTTTTGGCGTAAACAGTCGTTTCGGGCCTTATAATAATCATTGCAGACTCACGTTTGCTGCAATGCGAAAGAAAACGAAAGGCAACAGAATGGATCCGGTTTCGCCCCGCCAGTCCGAAATCCTGGACCGCGCGCGCCGCGCCGGCCGGGTCGACGTCGATGGCCTCGCGAGCGAATTCGACGTGACCACCCAGACGATCCGCAAGGATCTGAACGAATTGTGCGAACGGGGCATGCTGCAGCGCCGTGCACGGTGGCGCGGTCCTGCCTTTCGGGGATCGCGAACTACGCCTATGACGCCCGCCGCCAGCTGGCCTCCGATGCCAAGCAGCTCATCGGCAAGCGGGCCGCCGCGCTCATTCCCGACAATGCCTCGATCATGCTGAACATCGGCACGACCACGGAGCAGGTCGCCCGGGCGCTGCGCCAGCATGACGGCATCATGGCGATCACCAACAACATCAACGTTGCCAATATCCTGCGCTCGGCGCCGGCGGTCGAGGTGATCATCGCGGGCGGGCAAGTGCGCCCCTCCGACGGCGGCATCGTCGGCGAGGCAACGGTGGACTTCATCCGGCAGTTCAAGGTGGATTACGCCGTCATCGGCGCCTCCGCAATCGATGCCGACGGCACCATCTTCGACTATGACTTCCGGGAAGTGCGGGTCGCGCGCGAGATCCTCAGCCATGCCCGCCAGACGCTGCTCGTCGCCGACGCGATGAAGTTCGAGCGCAGCGCCCCGGTGCGCATCGCCCATCTGTCGCAAATCGACATTTTCGTAACCGATACGGCGCCGCCCGAGAGCGTCGCGGAGATCTGCCACGAGCACAACGTACGCATTGAAATCGCCGGCGACGGGACCGCGAACGCCTTCGCGTTTACCCCCGGACCCTCTGCCGGCCAGGAACAGGAAGGGGCGTGATGGCGTCGCAAGCGCAACACACCGACTACGACCTGCTGGTCGTCGGCGGAGGCATCAACGGATGCGGCATCGCCCGTGACGCCGCCGGACGCGGCTATTCCGTGTGCCTGGCGGAGATGAACGATCTGGCGAGCGGCACCTCGTCCTGGTCGACCAAGCTCATTCACGGCGGCCTGCGCTATCTGGAGTTCTACGAGTTCCGGCTGGTGCGCGAGGCCCTGAGCGAACGCGAGCTGCTGTGGTCGATCGCGCCGCATATCATCCGGCCGCTGCGGTTCGTGCTACCGCATTCCAAGGGCCTGCGGCCGCGCTGGCTGCTTAGGCTCGGCCTGTTTCTCTATGACCACCTGGGCGGACGCAAGCTGCTGCCGGCGACGCGCACGCTCGATCTGCGCAAGGACCCGACCGGCGAACCGTTGAAGCCCGGATTTTCCACCGCCTTCGAATATTCCGACTGCTGGGTCGACGACGCCCGGCTGGTGGCGCTGAATGCGCGCGACGCAGCCGACAGGGGCGCGGAGATCAACACCCGCACCCAGGTCGTCGCGGCCCGGCGCGAGGGCGACATCTGGCATGCGACGCTGCGCGACACCGACACGGGCGCGAACCGCGACGTCACCGCGCGGCTGATGGTCAATGCCGCCGGCCCCTGGGTCGACCGCCTGCTGGAAAGCGCGCTGAAACGAAACGACGCGCGCAATGTGCGGCTTGTCCAGGGCAGCCATATCGTCGTGCGCAAGCTGTTCGACCACGACCGCGCCTATATCTTCCAGAACGCCGACGGGCGGATCGTCTTCGCCATTCCCTATGAGCGGGACTTCACGCTGATCGGCACCACCGACCGCGACTATGAAGGCGATCCGGCCGATGTGGCCGCGACGGAGGAGGAAATCCTCTATCTCGCGTCGGCGGCGAGCGAATATTTCAAGACGCCGATCAAGCGCGACGATGTCGTGTGGACCTATTCCGGCGTGCGACCGCTGTTCGACGACGGCGCCTCCAAGGCGCAGGAGGCGACGCGCGACTATGTTTTGAAGCTCGACACCGGGGCGGGCGGCGCGGACCACGCCCCGCTGGTAAACATCTTCGGCGGCAAGATCACCACCTATCGCCGACTGGCGCTTTCGGTGCTGGAACAAGTGGAGAGCGTGCTCGGCGCCATGGGAAAACCCTGGACGCGCGCCGCGCCGCTACCCGGCGGCGATTTTCCGACGACCGGCTTTGAGGATCTGTTGCGCGACCTGCAGACGGCCCATCCGGACCTGGCGGCCGGGCTCGTGCATCGGCTGGCGCGCAATTACGGGACGCGCGCGCGCACAATCCTCGAAGGCGCCCGGACGACCGAGGATCTTGGACGGCATTTCGGCGCCGACCTTTACGAGCGGGAAGTCGCCTATCTGATGGATCAGGAATGGGCGCGCAGCGCCGAGGACGTGTTGTGGCGGCGCTCCAAGCTCGGGCTTCATCTGTCGCGCGAACAGGCCGACGCCCTTGGCCAATGGATGCGGGACCGTTATAGCGAAACCACATCCTCCCGCGACACCCGCCGGGCGTGACCTCCTCGCGCCGGGGGACGTTTGTCGCACCACGGCACGAGGCATTTCATGGCCGGCTCTCTCGATGGCATCCGCGTTCTCGACCTGACGAATGTGCTCTCCGGTCCGTTCTGCTGCCATCAGCTGGCGCATTTCGGGGCCGAGGTGATCAAGATCGAGCGGCCGGGAAAGGGCGACCTCGCCCGGCAACTCGGCGCGGATCCCGCACTCAATGCCGCCAATATGGGCGTCTCCTTCCTCGCGCAGAACGCCGGCAAGAAGAGTGTGACGCTCAATCTCAAGACCCCCGCCGGCGTCGCTTTGTTCAAGAAGCTCGTCGCCACCGCCGACGTGGTGGTGGAGAACTTCCGCCCCGGCGTGATGGAGCGGCTCGGTGTCGGCTTCGAGGATCTCAAGCCGCTCAACCCGCGCCTCGTCTATTGCGCGATCTCCGGCTTCGGCCAGGACGGGCCGATGTGTGCGATGCCGGCCTACGACCAGATCGTCCAGGGCCTCTCCGGCGTGATGTCGGTGACGGGCGACGCCGAAAGCGCGCCCTTGCGGGTCGGCTATCCCGTGGCCGACACCATCGGCGGCCTGACCGCCGCCTTCGCGATTTCCGCAAGCCTTGCGGGGCCCAGAACGGCGCCGGTCTTCCTCGATGTCTCGATGCTGGAGGCAACGCTTGCCACCATGGGCTGGGTGGTGTCGAACTGGCTGATCGCCGGGCAGACGCCGGCAGCCCATGGCAACGAAAACACCACATCGGCCCCCTCCGGCGCCTTCCAGGCCCGCGACGGCGCGCTCAACATCGCCGCCAACAAGGACGAGCAATGGGAGGCGCTCTGCGAGATATTGGGGCGGGCGGACCTTCTCTCGGATCCCGACTATGCAACGCGCGAGACCCGCAAGGCCAACCGCTATGCGCTGCGCGCCGAGATCGAAAAAAGCCTCGCCGCGCGCGATGCCGCCGACTGGGTCGCTTTGTTCAGCGCCAAGGGCATCCCCTCCGGCGAGATCCTCACCGTACCGCAAGCGCTGGACCAGCCGCAGGTTTCTGACCGCGGGATGATCGCGGATTTCGCCAACGTGCCCGGCGTCGGGCGAACCATCAAGACGGTGCGCACCGGGATCAAGGTGAATGGCGCGCCGCCTTCGGTTGACACCCCTCCGCCGGTGCTTGGCCGCGACAACGCCGACGTCTACCGGGCGCTTGGACTGGACGACGACGACCTTCGATCCCTGGAACAGGAGGGCGCCATATGAGCGACGAACCGACCCGCGATCCGGTCGCCGACTGGTGGCGCACCTCGATCATCGACATGGAGCCGGGACGCATCGCCTTTCGCGGCCTCCCGGTCGAGGAGCTGATCGGGGCGCTGAGCTTCCCGCAGATGATCTGGCATCTGGTGATGGGCACGCCGCTCGATGCCGCCCGCGCGCGTCTTTTCGAGGCAGCACTCGTCGCCGCCGTCGATCACGGCCCGCAGGCGCCCTCGATTGCCGCCGCGCGCATGGCGGCGACCTGCGGGGTCGGGCTCAACAATGCCATCGCCACCGGCGTCAACATGCTGGGCGACGTGCATGGTGGCGCGGGCGAACAGGCGGTCGCGCTCTACCGCGATATTGCCGACCGGCAGGAGGCGGGCCGCGACCTGCGGCAGGCAACGACAGAGGGGCTTGCCGCCTTTCGCGCGGCCCATGGCCGGTTCATCCCGGGCTTCGGCCACCGTTTCCACAAGCCGGTCGACCCGCGCGCGCCGCGCCTGCTTGAACTCGTCGACCAGGCAGCGGCGGAGGGGGCTGTCTCCGGCGCCTTCGCCGCCATCGGACGGGAGATCGACGCGGTGCTTTTCCAAGAGAAGGGCAGGCCCGTGCCGGTGAATATCGACGGGGCCACGGCGGTGATCTACGCCGAGCTTGGCTGCCCGGCACCGCTTGCGCGCGGGTTCTTCTGCCTGTCGCGCTCCGTCGGCATCCTGGCGCATTCCTGGGAACAGATGCAGCAGGGCGGACGCAACAAGGGGCCGACGCCGCCGGCGCACCGCTGGACCTACGAGGGACCGGACGGCAAACCCTGATCCTCGGCAATCGTGCGATCAGGCCCGCGCTTTCGCAACTCTCGGAAAGACGATGCGAACGGTGAGGCCCCTGCCGCCGGACGCCACCTCAGGGTCGCTCGGCACGAGCTCGACGCGGGCGCCCATCAGCCGGGCGATCTCGTCGACGATCGCAAGCCCGAGCCCCGCGCCCTGCGGTCCGTTTTCCGACGTCAGACGCTCGAACCGTTTCAGCGCGCGGGCACGATCCCGCGCCGGGATGCCCGGACCGTTGTCCTCGACCTCCAGAAAGACCTGTGCGTCGCCAGCGACGCCGACCCTCACCGTCGCCGAGCGGCCGCGGCCCGCATAGGCGATGGCGTTCTCGATCAGGTTGCGCAGGAGTTCGGCAAACAGCATCCGCTGGCCGCGCACCAGCGGACAGCCGCGGCCTTGCGCATCAGGCACCACCTCGAAGCCGAGGTCGAGGCCGGCCCGGGCGGCGACAGGTTCCAGTTCGGCCGTGACCGTGCGCGCCAGCGTGCAGAGATCGAGCTCTTCCAGCGTCAGCCGGTCGGCGGAGGCCTCGTCCACCCGCGCCAGAAGGAGGAGCTGCGCAAGCGTTCGCTCGCTCTGGGCAACGGCCGCATCGGCGACATCGAGCGCTGCCGCCATTTCCTGCGGATCGCGCGCGCGGCGCGCCAGCTCGATCTGGGTCCGGATGATGGCAAGCGGCGTGCGGATCTGATGCGAGGCATTGCCGGTGAAGCGGCGCAGCGCCGCCAGCGCATCCGCCAGCCGCCTCATGAAGCCGTTGATCGCCCCGACGAGCCGGTCCACTTCGCGCGGCACCGCATGGCGGATCGGGCGCAGGTCGTCCGGGGTCCGCCGGTCGATCGCCTCCTCCAGCCGCGCCAGCGGACGCAACGCGCGGCGAACGCCAAAGAAGACGATCGTCGCGGCAATCAGGATCAGCAGGGTCTGGCGCGCGGCGGAACGCAAGAGAATGTCTTCGGCCAGGGCCCGGCGCGCCGATGTCGTCTCCGCAACGGCGACGCGGTAGCCGACCGACCGGTTCCCCGTGGAGGCGGCCCCGGTGAGAATGACCATGCGGATCGGCTCGCCGCGATACACCGCATCGGCGAAGCGCGGCTGGCGGGCGACCTCTGGCGCCTCGCCGGGCGGGGGAACCGGGAGCTGGCGATAGCCGGTAACGAAGGTGCCTGGCGGCCCCTCCACCCGGTAGAACACCCGGTCCTCGGCCGCACTCGTCAGCATCTCCAGCGCGACATAGGGCACATCGACCTCGATCTCGCCGTCGCGGTTGACCGCAACCCGTTCGGCAATGGCAAGGGCCGAGCCCGTCAGCACCCGGTCGAGCACAGCATTGGCGGTCTCGCGGGCCTCCCGATAGGTGTCGACAAGCCCGATGGCGGCCAGAAGGCTGAAGGGGACCAGAAGCCACAACAGCAGACGCGCCGACAGGGACCGCAGCACGGGACGTCCGGGCAGCCTGCGCAAGGACCGCATGCGTTCAGGCGACCTCGAGCGCATAGCCCAGCCCCCGCGCCGTGCGGATGCGCAAGCCATGCGGCTCGAGCCGCTTGCGCAGGCGCGAGACATATTGCTCGACCGCATTTTCCGAAATATCCGCGTCGAAGGCGGTCAGCCGTTCGGCGATATGCTGCTTGGAGACCACCCGCTCGCTGCGCCCGATCAGGATCTGCAGAACATTCAGTTCCCGCGCGGTGAGGTCGAGGGCGACACCGTCGATCAGCGCCTGGCGGGCATCGAGATCGAACACCAGCGGGCCGCATTCCAGCCGCCCTCCGCGTGCGCCCGCGTGCCGCCGCAGCACGGCGCGAATGCGCGCCTCCAGCTCGGGAAACTCGAACGGCTTGGTCATATAGTCGTCCGCGCCGTGGTCGAGACCGCGAATGCGTTCGTCCAGCGCGCCGCGCGCGGTCAGCACGAGAACGGCCGTCGGGGTCCCCTTCGCGCGGATCCCGCCGAGAACCTCAAGGCCGTCGCCATCCGGCAGCGACAGGTCTAGGACGACGAGATCGAACCCGCCGGCGGCGAGCGCCGCATCCGCGCCCTCGCGGTCATGCACGGCATCCACCACGTAACCGGCGTCACGCAGCATCCGCCCGAGCCCGTCGGCCAGGGTCTTGTTGTCCTCCACGATCAGAATGCGCACGCAGCCTCCCCGCTCCGGCCGGCAGCGCCCGACGCACCGCCGCGGCGAGTTTAACCGCAGCAACGGGCCTGCGGGCAAGCCGTGTCGCATCACGATAGCCCTGCGGCGCTTGTATGTCCGCGACAACTGCCGCAATACTCGCTTCCATGCTGCGAAGGTTGTTGCCCCTGTTCGTCCTTTTCTGCCTGACGGCACCGGTCCTGGCTGAAACCGACCCTCCGTCGCTCAGCCTGGAACCGCTGACCCCGTCACCGGACGCGCGCGTGCTCACGATCTACTCCTCGCTCGATTCCCAGATGGCGCTGCCGCTGCTTGCCGCCTTCCAGGCCGAACGACCGGCGATCCGCATCGATTTCCACGAACTGCAGACCCAAAATATCTACGCCCGCATTATCTCGGAATCGGACAGGGACGGGAAAACCGCCGATCTCGCCTTTTCCTCGGCGATGGATCTCCAGGTCAAACTCGCCAATGACGGCTATGCGCAAGCCGTCCGCCTGCCCAGCGCCGAGGCGATCCCGAGTTGGGCGCAATGGCGCCACAGCGTCTACGGCGTGACCTTCGAGCCGGCGGTGATCCTCTACCACAAGCCCTCGTTCACGACACAGGCGCCGCCGCGCACGCGCGCCGACTTGACGCGCTATCTCATGGAAAACGAGGCCCAGGTCTATGGCCGGGTCGGCACCTATGACGTCGAGCGCGCCGGTCTCGGGCTGTTCTTCCTCGCCCGCGACGGCGAGCACAATCGCGGGATCTGGGAGCTGTTCAGCGCCCTGGGCGCGGCGGGCGTGAAGCTCTACTCGAACTCCTCCGCGATCGTGGAGCGGGTCGCCGACGGCCGCTTCATCCTCGGCTACAACATTCTCGGCTCCTACGCCCAGGCCTGGGCCCGGACCGCGCCCGACCTCGGCATCGTGCTGCCCGAGGACTACACCGTCGTGATGTCGCGCACCGGCCTGGTGCCGAGATCCGCCGCCTCTCCCGACCTTGGCGCGGCCTTTCTCGACTTCCTGCTGTCGCGCGCCGGACAGACGATCCTGTCGCGCGATGTCGGCCTTCCGGCGCTTCACCCGGATCTCGACGGGCCGAATACCGCGGCCGGCATGCGTGACCTCTATGGCACGAGGCTGCGGCCGATCCCGGTCGGACCGGCGCTGGTCGTCTATCTCGACCAGGTCAAGCGCCAACGCCTGATCGACCGCTGGAACCGCGCCCTGCGCGTGCAGTAAGCGCGTGCGGCGCACAAACATTTTTGCACCGCAACGACAGCTTCGCGTCAGACAGCTGTGTCATTGTCATCCCGCGATTGCCGCTACGGCATTCCGCGCGCCCGGCCGGGACGGGAGGAACGCCCCCGGCCACGGCGCCACACACTCGCACTGACAGGACATCGTCGCCAGCAGCGGGCCGACACCCGGCGCGCGGGCGACGACGGGAGGACGACACATGACAACTTCCACCAGGCGTGGCCTCGTTGCCGCGGTTGCAGCCCTCGGCCTTGCTTTCGGCGCAAGTTCCGCGCAGGCCGCAGACATTGAATCCATCCACTTCCTGATCCCCGGCGGCGCCGGCGGCGGCTGGGACGGCACGGCCCGCGGTACGGGCGAGGCCCTGACCAAGGCGGGCATCGTCGGCCAGGCCTCCTTTGAGAACATGTCCGGCGGCGGCGGCGGCAAGGCCATCGCCCATCTCATCGAGATCGCCGGTTCGGCCGACGACACGCTGATGGTCAATTCCACGCCGATCGTCATCCGTTCGCTGCAGAAGGTGTTTCCGCAGTCGTTCCGCGACCTGACCCCGGTCGCCAGCACCATCGGCGACTATGCGGCCCTCGTGGTGAACACCGACAGCGACATTCAGGATTTTGCCCAGCTGTCGAGCGCGTTCAAGGCCGATCCGACCAAGGTTTCCATCGGCGGCGGCTCGGTCGCCGGCGGCATGGACCATGTGGTCGTGGCAATGGTGATGAAGAACGCCGGCGGCAACCCGACCGACGTCAAATACGTCCCCTATGATGCCGGCGGCAAGGCCATGGCCGGCCTGCTTTCTGGTGAAATCCAGGCGCTGTCCACCGGCTTTGGCGAGGCGGTCGAACTGGCCAAGCAGGATCAGGTGCGCATTCTCTGCGTGACTTCCACGGCGCGGCTCGATGTCGCCAAGGACGTCCCGACCTGCGACGAGGCCGGCGCGACCGGCACCGAGTTCGTCAACTGGCGCGGGTTCTTCGCGGCTCCGGGCCTCAGCGCGGAGAAGCAGCAGGCGTATATCGATGCCTTCGAGGCGATGTACAAGACCGAGGAGTGGGAAGCCGTGCGCGCCCGCAACG
The DNA here is from genome assembly GCA_006384855.1 of Tetraselmis striata. Taxonomy (NCBI): domain Eukaryota; kingdom Viridiplantae; phylum Chlorophyta; class Chlorodendrophyceae; order Chlorodendrales; family Chlorodendraceae; genus Tetraselmis; species Tetraselmis striata. The sequence goes on from VCJN01002827.1 coordinate 231,017, forward strand.
GCTGGGTGAACATCTTCAACCCGGGCGAGGATTTCTCCGCCTTCCTGGAAAAGCAGGAAAAGGAAATCTCCGATCTGATGACCGAACTCGGTTTCCTCTGATCAATCGAGACGGGGCGCGGATCACGGTCCGCGCCCTTTTTTCGACCGACAGCCCACATCCAACCGATCGGCTTTTCCGTCATGCTGACCCGCGATCGTATCGGCGCGCTGATCATGCTCGCCTTTTCGCTCGGCTACGGCGCGATGATCTTCAACATCCCGCTGCTGCCGTTCCAGGCCAACCAGGCCTTTACCGCCCGCACCTTGCCGCAAGCGCTCTCCATCCTCGGCGTCCTGCTGTCGCTGGCGCTGTTGCTCAAGCCGCTTCGCGGAACCGCCCGCGACGATGACGCAGCGTGGCGGGCCAACATGAAGCGCCTGCTCACGCGGGTGCCGGGACTGGGATTTCCGCTCGGCAAGGTGGCCATGCTCTGCGTGGTGATGGTTTTCTACGGCCTCGCCGTGCGGCCCCTTGGCTTCCTGCTCGCCACCACGCTGTTCCTGGTCACCTCGATGCTCATTCTCGGCGAACGCCGCCATGTGATGGCGCTCAGCGTCTCGGTCGGCGTGACCGTCTTCTTCTGGGTGCTGATGACGCAGTTTCTCGACGTCTATATCGCGCCCCTGCCCACGTTCATCGGGAGATAGACCATGCTTGACGGCATTCTTACCGGTCTCAGCACCGCGGCCTCCCCGTTGAACATCCTGATGGTCGCCGTCGGCTGTTTCGCCGGCACCTTCATCGGCATGTTGCCGGGCCTCGGACCGATCTCGGCCATCGCGCTGATGATCCCGATCACCTACGGCTTCGATCCGGCAACCGGCCTGATCCTGATGGCCGGCGTCTATTACGGCGCGATCTTCGGCGGCTCGACCTCGTCCATCCTGATCAACGCGCCGGGCGTCGCCGGCACCGTCGCGACCGCCTTCGACGGCTATCCGATGGCGAAACAGGGCAAGGCCGGCAAGGCACTGGCCATCGCGGCCTATTCGTCCTTTTCGGGCGGGGTCATCGCGGCGCTGTTTCTTCTGGTGGCGGCGCCGTTTCTGGCCTCGGTCTCGCTCAGCTTTCAATCGACCGACTATTTCGCGCTGATGGTGCTGGGTCTTGTCGCGGTTTCCGCCTTCGCGGGCAAGGGCGACATGATCAAGGCGCTGCTGATGACGGTGATCGGGCTGATGCTGTCCACGGTCGGCACCGACCAGACGCAAGGCGTGCCGCGTTTCACCCTCGGGATCATCGACCTGATCGACGGGATCTCCTTCCTGCTTCTGGTCATGGCGACCTTCGCCCTCAGCGAGGCGCTGATGGCGATCCTCCGGCCCAAGGGCGATGCGGATCGCAAGAAGGAAAAAGAGGCTTCGGAAAACCTGGGCTCGATGAAGGTGAGCCGCGCGGAGGTCAGGGAAATGGCCCCGGTCATCGGGCGCTCCTCCGTGCTGGGGTTTCTGATCGGCGTTCTGCCGGGGGCCGGGGCCACCATCGCCTCCTTTCTGGCCTATGGCACGGAACAGCGGATCGCGGGCCCGAAAAAGGGGGCCGAGTTCGGCAAGGGCTCGATCCGCGGGCTATCGGCCCCGGAAACCGCGAACAACGCCGCCGCAACCGGCTCCTTCGTGCCGCTTCTGACGCTTGGCATTCCGGGCTCGGGCACCACGGCGATCATGCTGGGCGCCTTGATCGGCTACGGCATCCAGCCGGGGCCGCGTCTTTATGTGGACCAGCCCGAGATCTTCTGGTCGGTCATCGTGTCGATGTGGATCGGCAACATCATCCTTCTGGTGCTGAACCTGCCGCTGATCCCCTATATCGCCAAGGTTCTTGCCATCCCGTCGCGGTTTCTTCTGCCGCTCATCCTCTTTTTCAGCCTGATCGGCGTCTACTTCGTCAGCTTCAACACGTTCGATATCCAGCTGATGGTGATCTTTGCGGGCGCCCTGGTGCTCAGACTGCTGGACATGCCGATGGCGCCGATGCTGCTCGGCTTCATTCTGGGCGGCATGATGGAGGAAAACCTGCGTCGGGCGCTGATCATCAACAACGACAGCTGGGCGTTCCTGTGGACGCGCCCGCTGACCTTCGCGATCCTGGTCACGGCGGCCCTGGTGCTCTTCGTGCCGATGCTGTCGCCCTTCGTGAAACGCAGCCTGGCACGGCGCCGGGAAGCGGCCGGCGAGGGCGGCTGAGCAGGTCGCACTCCAGAACCTGGGAGCCAAAAGCGAATGGCGCGCCTTGGGGGCGCGCCATTCGCCGGACTGCTGACAAAGCCCTGGCTTTTGCCGGGGTTTTTGATTCACTCAGCTATGTTGAGACAAGCGACGCCGGATCGGACGACCCTCGAGATGGTAACGCTCGACAGTCTGGTACCGAAAGGACCACCTTCCTCGCAAGATCGACGCGGTGATCGATTTTTGGTCATTCATGGCCGTGTCGAGGGGCTTTGCTGTCCGGACAACGGTCGCCCGGCGCTCGATGCGACCTTGATGTTCAAGGCCCTGTTCGTGGGGTATCTGTTCGGCGTCCGGCCGGAACGCCAGGTGCTGCGCGAGATCGAGGTGAACGTCGCCTACCGCTGGGTCTTGCGGCTGAAGCCTGCCGACACCACCGCGCTCGGCATGATGCCCAGGAAACAGTTCGCCGACGAGGGCGCCGTCGATGGCCACCGTTGCCCTGACGGCCAAATGCCCGCCTCCGCCACGACCGAGCGGAACGGATACCGCCATTACAACTCCGGCCCCGCCGTCTGCAAGGCCTGCCCGCGTCTCGCCTCCTGTACCTCAAACGCCAGGGCGCAGCGGACGCCCCCTGTCCTGTCCGGGCCGCTCACCCGCGACCGCGTCGACGCCAAACAGCTTCACCGTCACCGCACGCACGGTTTTGATGTCTGTGGATGGTGCAGGTGCAATGCCTCCTCGCCGCCACCGCTCAAGACATCAAGAAGATCGCAGTGGCGCTGACCGCAAAATCCCACCCAACACCGGCGCAAGGCCGCGCGTCCCCAAACCGCCCCCAAACCCCAACTCAAAAACATCCCGAAACCTGAACGAAGAAAAACCCCGCCAAAACGACGGGATTTGTCAGCAGTCTGAAGCCGCGGATCGCTCAGCGGCTTTGTATGTGTCGTCGCCTGTCTGTGGCGCGCCGGAAAATGGGCTGCGTCCGAAACCGGCCGTCAGGTGGCGGTGGTGCTCGCCGGTCCGTGACCCTTTTTGGCCATGAATCGGTCGAACTCGTCCTGGTCCTTGGCCCGGCGCAATTCGCGCAGGAAGTCGTCGAACTCGGCGCGCATCGTATCGAGCCGGGCGCGTTCTTCCTCGAGACGCTTCAATTCGCGGGCGCGGTAGTCGTCAAAGGCGACATTGCCGGTTCTGCCATAGCCATGCGGCTGGAAGTCGCCGGTCTGAAAGCTGCGCTTCATCGGGCTTTGGTCCCACTGGTGCCGCGCATCGCGCGCCATGCCGTGGAACCGGTCGCCCCACAGGATATAGGCCAGCATCGCCAGGCCGAGCGGCCAGAAGACGATGAAGCCGAGAACCATCAGCCCGATGGTCATCGGCGACCAGCCGGGTTTCAAAGTGGAGGAACAGGTCATTGCGGTGTGCTCCATACAGTGTTGTCGACCCTCAAGATGTGGGGAGCGCACACCGGGGATGCAAGAAACCCTCAATTCGGCAACGCTCCACCGGCCTGGTTGCCATACGCGTGGCTCGCCGTCTCAGGAGGGACGTGGCGGGGGAAGCGGCGCAAGGTAAGGCCGTTCCATGTCGGTTTGATATCGTTGCGCGCCGGGATTTGATGCCTTTCAGTGTCTGTTGTTTGGTTTGATTTGTATGATTTTGGTTTGTTTGTTTGTGGTCTGTGGATTGTTAGTTTGTTGATTTGGTTTGTGTTTTTGCGGGTTTCGGGTTTTGTTTTCCCCAGATTGGTGTTTGTGGTTTGGGTGATTTTTTGGAGTTTGGATTTTTTTTCGGGAAGTCGCTTGACGGTTGGAGTTGGTGGTGACTATATACGTCCAACAACGACGGCGGCGCCGGGGTTTGGCCGGCGCCTTTAGTCGTCTCCATCACCTGACACGGTTGGATGACGGGAACGCTCTTCGGGGCTGATTTGTTGTCGCCTGCTGTTGTTGGTTTTGGTTTGAAGCTTTCGGGCTTCCGTTCTTTGACAAGTGCATATGGAAGAAAGAGAAACGTGGGCGGCGGATGTCTTGCGGACGGTCCTTTCGGGGGTTGTCGGTGAAGCAAGAGTTTTCCGGCGGACACGTTTCGGAGTTACTTGTTTCATGGTCCTGAGCAATTGGGGTTATGGAGCTACAAGAACTCCGTCAAGCAATGCGCAGTGATGTGTATTGTCTTTGAGCGTGACCAATAAAGCCGGATCGATACTTTTGGTTCAACATGAGAGTTTGATCCTGGCTCAGGATGAACGCTGGCGGTATGCTTAACACATGCAAGTCGTACGAACAACTTAATCTTCGGGTTTTTTTGTTAGTGGCGGACGGGTGAGTAACGCGTAAGAATCTACCTTTAGGAAGGGGACAACAGTTGGAAACGACTGCTAATTCCCTATATGCTGAGGAGTAAAACGGTATTAACCGCCTAAAGATGAGCTTGCGTCTGATTAGCTAGTTGGTAAGGTAATGGCTTCCCAAGGCGATGATCAGTAGCTGGTCTGAGAGGATGATCAGCCACACTGGGACTGAGACACGGCCCAGACTCCTACGGGAGGCAGCAGTGAGGAATTTTCCGCAATGGGCGAAAGCCTGACGGAGCAATACCGCGTGGAGGATGACGGCCTGTGGGTCTTAAACTCCTTTTCTTAGAGAAGAAGTTCTGACGGTATCTAAGGAATAAGCATCGGCTAACTCCGTGCCAGCAGCCGCGGTAATACGGGGGATGCAAGCGTTATCCGGAATGATTGGGCGTAAAGCGTCTGTAGGTGGCTTTCCAAGTCAACTGTCAAAAATCAGGGCTTAACCTTGAGTCGGCAGTTGAAACTATGAAGCTTGAGTTAGGTAGGGGCAGAGGGAATTCCTAGTGTAGCGGTGAAATGCGTAGATATTAGGAAGAACACCAATCGCGAAAGCACTCTGCTGGGCCATGACTGACACTGAGAGACGAAAGCTAGGGGAGCGAATGGGATTAGATACCCCAGTAGTCCTAGCCGTAAACGATGGATACTAAGTTCTGGTCGATTGAAACCCGTTCAGTTCTGTAGCTAACGCGTCAAGTATCCCGCCTGGGGAGTATGCTCGCAAGGGTGAAACTCAAAGGAATTGACGGGGACCCGCACAAGCGGTGGAGCATGTGGTTTAATTCGATGCAACGCGAAGAACCTTACCAGGTCTTGACATATTTCACATTACTTTGAAAAAAGTAAGTTCAAATGAAACTACAGGTGGTGCATGGCTGTCGTCAGCTCGTGTCGTGAGATGTTGGGTTAAGTCCCGCAACGAGCGCAACCCTTATCTTTTGTTGCCAGCATTCAGTTGGGCACTTTAAGGAAACTGCCGGTGATAAGCCGGAGGAAGGTGGGGATGACGTCAAGTCCTCATGGCCCTTACAGGCTGGGCTACACACGTGCTACAATGGCGGTGACAATGGGCAGCGAAGGGGCGACCCGGAGCTAATCTTTAAAAACCGTCTCAGTTCGGATTGTTCTCTGCAACTCGAGAGCATGAAGGCGGAATCGCTAGTAATCGCGGATCAGCATGACGCGGTGAATACGTTCCCGGGCCTTGTACACACCGCCCGTCACACCATGGGAGTTGGCTTTACCCGAAGGTGGTGCGCTAACCTGGCAACAGGAGGCAGCCAACCACGGTAGGGTCAGCGACTGGGGTGAAGTCGTAACAAGGTAGCCGTAGGGGAACCTGCGGCTGGATCACCTCCTTTCTAAGGATGTCCTACTCGTTCGTATCGGCTTGCCGATCGGGCATTTGGACACTTGGAACATAAGACACGGATCTTGTCGGATCCTGTCGCTTTACAAAACGCGGATATCCGCCGTCTTCGTTTCTCTTTCTTCTTCGAAAAATGAGCATGACTTTGGGTCTGTGCGCGGGAGGTTCGCCTCTCATTGCGCCGGGGGCCATAGCTCAGTTGGGAGAGCGCGTGCTTTGCAAGCATGAGGTCGTCGGTTCGATCCCGTCTGGCTCCACCACTCTCCATGGTTTACCGGCCGTCGCACGTTGCGGCGCGCGTGTTGCCAGGGACGGGCCGGTAGCTCAGGTGGTTAGAGCGCACGCCTGATAAGCGTGAGGTCGGAGGTTCAAGTCCTCCCCGGCCCACCACCTTGTTGGTGGTTTTTTGCAGTCATGTTCATCGGGTGTCTCCTTCTCAAGGGTTCTTGGGAGGTTGAGGCGCGTGTCCGTTTTTCGAAGTAGAAGACCCCGTTTGCCGGTCCGTTCGCGGGCTGGCCTGTTCACCTTGACATCGTAGAT